>OY856410.1:730810105-731025105 GCA_963693085.1 Alisma plantago-aquatica | reverse complement strand
AATTTATAAACCATATAGGATGTCCCCAACTAGTTTGGAAACTTTTGGAATCATTCATGTTGGCTAAGAATCTCAAATAGGTGAAGCGTATCAGTTTAAGATTTCCTTGCAAAAGTGGTATCGGTTTGTACACAAAGTAACGACGAGTTGTGGTATCTTGTCAAGGAAGCTACCCAATGGCTGATACCTCACCCTTGGATTATCCACAAGAGTTTTTCATGTCAGGATAAATGAGGTTTCTTGGTGTCACCATGCATGGACACGTGTCACCCATGTACATATGGTGATGACACCTTACACATACTCTCTTTCATGAGCATCAACTATATATACCTCACTTTTCACCTCCTAGTAAACCTTTTGACTCCTTTACCATCTCTTTCTTAAGTGGACGACCCTAGGAGATCAAGGAGGAAGTGGAAATACGAGCAACCTACCCAAGGTAAAGCCATGGTTATCTCCTACCTTGGTGGGCTATGCTTCTCAAACCATGATTCTGTCTTTCTTTCCTTCTTCACCAAGTTCCTTACTATGGTGTCTTACTTTCGAATAGGGGTGTTATGATCAAGTCTTAGACTATTGATAAGTCATATTCAACCTTGGGAATGAGGAGCTTAGAATCTTGAATCTTTATTGGTGATCTTGAGGTGGGTTATATTACTTGAAGTCAACTTTATTATTATTCACATTTTATCATACAATCATTGGTGATTCCTTTTCTACTTTGATTTTTCTTGTTTGAATAAGGGTTCTATGAGCCGTAAATGTATATATGGGGTTGTTGTCCATGAACTAGAGAGTAATGGACGAAAAGTTGGAGCTTTAAGATGATTAAACCAATATGAACAAACTAATATTGGTTTCTGAAAACCCTAACCCAATACAAGGGTATAGGCATGGAAACTGATACACATGAATTCCTATCCTTTTAGTTTGATAACATGAGTAGGACTACTGTCCTCTCAATTTTTCAACCTTTCATCTGATGCTAAGAATAAGGCAGACCAATATCTAGAAGATAGCCAAGTTTATATACATACTAGCACCATCACATGCATGGACGATATGACTTTTGATGCACAAAAATGATTTGTTGTTGATAGGCCAATATGTTAGATGATGTAAAAATGATATGCCTCAAAGGCACTACCTTTCCATGACCAAGAGATGTCTAGTGAAGATGGAATATCAAAGTTTGATGCCTTAGTTGAGTGTGGAGGCCGACATGTCCAATCCTAACCCTAATCTGATACATTCACAATCCAATATCCCTCTAGCCCGATCCATGTGTGATGGCGATACACCTAGCCCGACATACTTTGTATAAGTATGGGAAACACATTCCTTGAGGTCTTAGCTGATACACCAAGTAGTGGTGGGGCCAATAGGTGAAAGTACTAAGGTATTGAATAAGGGTTCATCCGATACAATACAAACCCTAGAGGCCGATACCCCATATTGAGCAATGGCTGATACTCAAAGGGATAATCTAGGCAAATACCCTAGTTGATGATGAGTCTGATACACTATTTGGTTGAGTGGCTGATGCTCTAGTAGATGATGAGGCCAACATACTAGTTGTTTGAGTGGTCGATACCCTAGTTAATGGTGTGGCCAATATACAATGAGTTGATATGGTTGATATATAATGAGTTGATATTGCCAATATACAATAGGTTGATGTGGCTGATACACAAAGAGATAGGGTGGCTGATACCCTAAAGTACACTATAGTCGATATACCTTCTCAAGCATCTCTAAACTGATGACATTTTATATGCCTTATCCGATACAAGTAATGGTTCCTTGGTAGACACAAACACATGTGTCTAGGCCAACACAAGGTGTAACATGTAGGCCGATACACCTTGGCCGACACACCTTGATGAGTGTAGGTTGATACACCTTGAATATAATCAACGAATACACTATAAATTAATGAGATGGATATACTTTGAAAAGTATAGGCCAATATACCCTAAAAAGGGTCAAGTCAATACAACAAGTTAAAGTTGAATCTAATATCCTAGTAATGATGAAAGAGAAACTTGTACCACCCACATGAGAAAGATAATATCTTATGTTGATAATCAATTAATGATAATTGATGAGAGTAATCAAGTATGATTGAATACTTATGGCAATCAAATAATCTCGTAGATGTGAGGATTTATGAATTAGGGATTTGATTGTTGAATAAAACCCTAAAGACCCTAATCGATTACAATAGAAATCCTAACCCTAATTATGAGAGGGTTGTAACTTGATTGAGTGATTATCTGTGATACAATTGAATGTAAAGATAATAATATAAACTCCTAGAAATAAGGAGTTATGTTCTACGCTTGGTGATTGAATATTACCCTGGAAACCCTAATCAGATGAAACGAAAAACCCTAACCCGAATCACAAGAGGGAATTTACCTTGAAAATGGCATGATGATTATATTCAGTGGTTACAATAATCAAATCTTAACCATGAAAGCCTTATGGATATATCCATATGAGGGATATAGTGGTTATAATCTATTATAGCTTGATTATGCCTCATAAGACCTATGGAATAATAGTTTTAGAAAAAGAATATATATAGGTCTGATGACCTGGAAAAAACATAATTTCCTAGAAGGTGATGTGGTATTCAATGGTTAGTTTAAGGGATTGATATTCCATGATGAAGATGATAGGGTAACATATAAGTGTTCTAACTATTAATGAATCTTAGACAATATGATATACCTTTCATTTTTTATATTTGCAAATTGTTTAAGGGGTTATTCTTTTACAGCATGGTACTGATATTTAAATTGATATCTCTTTTATCATGAGACCCTAATCATGCAAGTGTTTTGAGATGATAAGCATAGCCGACTATGGGATATGGTGATGTGACATTATATATTTTTAATGGGCCTTGTGAGGATGTGAAATACTTTAAAAACATGTATAATGTTTATGTGGGTCTTATGATCTAGAGTTGGTTGTTTCCTAATGAGAGGTGTCATTTTTCAATAATGAACTAAGAAGATTGCAACCCCGTAGCATGTGATAAGTAAGTATATGGGTCTAATGACCTAGAGATGATTGTTTCCTGGTAAGAGGTAGCACTATTCAAAGATGAATTGTGGGTTTGATACCCAAAACATATGATCATGATGAAAATATTTAAGGGATGAGATTCCCTGTAATATGTTCAAGGTATTGAGATCCCAGGAAGGGTATAGTAAGATATATTCGAATCGATACCAAATTTCTTG
Organism: Alisma plantago-aquatica; assembly: GCA_963693085.1. Classification (NCBI taxonomy): domain Eukaryota; kingdom Viridiplantae; phylum Streptophyta; class Magnoliopsida; order Alismatales; family Alismataceae; genus Alisma; species Alisma plantago-aquatica. The sequence goes on along the minus strand of OY856410.1, from coordinate 731,021,848 downwards.
AAACATGTATTATGCTTCCCTTGGTAGTAATTACCAATAGTTCATGCTTGTAACTTGATTGATGCAAAAAGATGCAGTAATGCACTTAACCTATCAAGTGGACTAAAAAATGTAGTTACCTTGGCCATAGATCCATTCAGTGTCAGAAGTTGCTGAATGGTGAAACGATTCTAATTCAGAGTGCATATTTTTGAATGTGTGTGGTACAAGTCGTATCATGAATCCTCAGGACAAACTACGAGTCGTACCCTAAAAAGAGTGCAGACAAGGCCATAGCTCCAATACAAAAGTAGAGTATGGCTGCAGGCCATGACTCAATATACAAATGTAGGATTGACTGTAAGTCATACCCTTAATAGAGAACATGTTATGTGTTGTATTTCTATAGCAAAGAGTCTCTATATGCCTGGCTAGATGAAATGCAGATTGACTCATATGTCATTGCCACTCTCGTACGGACTGGGGAAGATGAGGTTGCGAATTCCAGCTCTTCCATAGACTTGTGTGACACTAATGCTTACTTCATAGTGATCAATTGGAGATGAAAGGTATATTCCCATCTCCGTAGGGCATAAGAAGGATTGTTTAAAGAAGTAATATGTAGTGTATCATATTTGTTTAAGGATCAAATACAAAAACATTGGTTGAATCCTTGCTTTGCTTTCGTAGTGTTTGATCTGTAATAGTTATACAAGTTCTTCATATTCCTTTTAAAAATGATTGAATGTTTTATTGCTCTGTTGTACATATTTGAATTAATGAGATGATGAGACTGCTCTACTCTTCATATAATCGACAGTTATACATGTTAAATTTAATAAAGGTTTCTTCTTCTCTCTTTCATAAGATTTAACTGTGATAATAATATTGTTGGCAGAGAGTTATATCTCTCGTTGGGACTTGTTGTCTCACCCTGTGGGTTCCAAAACTTTTTAGGTAGACGTGCATAAGAAAGTAGTGATCGTGTAGCTGAGAGTGAGCAGCAATAGCAAGAATAGTAATAACAACTCAGGTTGACTGTGTTGTTATGTGTCTAGTAGAATACAGTCCTATGTGTCGTCCCTATACTCTCAGGTCCTTGGAGATAGTTTTCATATCTAGTTTTACGATCGATTTGAGATATTGGCTAGAAATGCCTTGATGTACAATGTTGCTTTTGTGTATGTTTTGTAAAGTAACTTTTGCCTCATATCCTTGCTATGTGAAGGAATGATGTATGTATAATATGACAATGATGCATATGTAAATATGGCCATGGACCTTTTTGTGAAAAGTTCCTAGTAGTGGATCTTTGTGGAAAAATGGTTTTATTTTTTTCGTGATTTTTGGTATTTCATTGTTAATGGTTGTTTCTGTAAGGTTTTGGGTGAAGATTGTTATCGTTGGATAGTGGTTGTCACAAGTTTGGTACTAGAGCTATAGGTTCAATGAGTCTATAGGGACATAGGATTAGGGTTGTTGAGTCTGTTATAAGTGTCCTCCAGTATGTCTAATAGTGGCTCCTGCTTATGCAAAAGAAAGTATAAAGCCTAATGATGTCTGGAGAATAAGAGGAACATGTTGTCGAAAGTAGTACCACTACACAAGGAGAAGGTTCAAGGGATCATGCAAGCGGAAAGCGAGTGCCTGAGAATTCCCCATATGGATTAGTCTATGTTAGAAATCCTACTTTTCATGCTCTTGTTGGGTTGGTTATGACGACAATTCTACATATAGTGGACATGACACTAGATATACCACCTAGGGCACCAGTCCCTAATACATAATTTGCAAGTTCTGGTAAGCCCTTTAAACAGTCATGTCATGTTAAAACAATGAAAAATGCAGGATAGACTAAAATATGGCAAGAAAATAGAACCTTCCACAAGCGTAGACAGGTAGGACACATGATGAGGCAATGCCCAAGAAGTGACAATGAACTGATCATCAAGGAAAAGTATGCACAATCTCAGGGATAGTTGACTAGTAGCTCTAAAAAGTCAAAGTTTTCTGTACCACCAGTACGACAAACACCTAGTGCATCAGGGCAGTGGTCGTCAAGTAAGGCAAAAGGTCCTAACTTTCCACATGTAAAGGCTTCTGACTTAGCCTCCACGTCAGTAACAAGACCAACTAGGAAATGGTATGAGGGTAAGACGTGTTTTAGATGTGGACAAATTGGGCATACTAGACCCTTTTGTCCAAGGAAAGATGTTGAGATGGCCCACCGATTAAGGCTAACTCAGCAGGACTTACAGAAGTCATAGTCCAATAGTGCCAAAAGGCAAAGGCGATGAAGGAAAATGATTAGACTTCATGTTGTGAGTCAACCAGAGATGGTAGATGATCCACAGGGGGTAACAAGTCAGACATAATTTTTTCATTTTGAAATTGTTTTCTCCTTTATTTGTTAATCATAAGAGGAATAGTTGTTGTTTGAATTTCTTTTGGTTAATCCATGGAGACATGAGAAAAGATGAAGAGGATTAGAATTTATATTTTGTCCATTCTTCTCTAAATGGTTTTATAATTTCTTCTGCTCATATAAAGAGCAAGATGTATGAAAGAGATACCTGGAGATAACTAGAGATACTAAGTTTTGAAACTCAAAAGAGATGTTTAAGGTAAGAGACATAGTATAAAATGAAGTGCATGCTACCTAATCTCAGTGTTTAATACCCCGGCCAGGTATTCAATTACTGAAGACAAGGTAAGTATGGAACTCTTAGATTGCTATCTTTCTGATTAATCTGATCAAGTAGTCATTTTGATGTAATCTAAAGAGCAATATGATATCAGAAATGTGGCAAAGAGATTCTTATCACATTCTAAATGATAATAAAGTGAAACCTAAGTAATCTCATACTAACACATGAATATAAGAAAGTATAAAATGCAATCATCATGAGATATGAAAAGGAAACAAGGAAGATAATCTATGTTTGATAAAGAATATAAAGATAATAATGATCCTTATGGTAAAACAAGGAAATGTTCATGAACATGAAGAACAAAAATCAAAGAAGGAGTAATGACATGTAATAGTCTTTATAGTTCCTATGACAATGGAAAGGATCCCAAGATAAAAGTAAATAGAAAGAAACATGAGTAGTGAAAACTTGTATAATAATTAAAGAAAGTCAATGATGTCCTTATCCCTTATAACAGTCTTTGGACAATGCTATGGTGATAAGGAAAAGCATGTTTCCTTTATACTTCCTTTCTAGGGATATGAGGTTCAAGTAAGTTTCATATCACTTGATACTTATGTTTTTTAAACAACCTTGAGAGGGATACTTGAAAAGTATCAGTTAGAGCTTGGAATTTAGTTCTAAGATGATGACATATGAAAATAGTGATGTTTTATGAACCATAAAAGATACTATAAAAGTTCTTCTGATATGTTTGGGTCTGATAGTAATAGCAGAGGGTGGATGAGATAAAGATATGATGTGTTTTTGGCACATGTGATAGATACCAAGGTGAGGAATTCTGGTTTCCAAGAAATGCCAGTTGTGTATGAACCCAAGAATGTGTCTCTTGATAAGATGATTAAATGTTTGACTACCTAATAAGGATTGACTTTGAGATCAATCTGGGTATAGGTACTCCACATATAGCATGGATATCACTTGTTAGGGGTTTATGCACGGCATGAGATGATGACGGCAAGGATTCCAAGTTGAAGAAACATTTGCAAGATCTACTTGGGTAAAGTTCATTGGGTTGAGTGCAAACCCTTGGAGTACACCTATTAGGTTTGCAAGTAAGGATGATTTTAAAGGGATGTACACTGATGAGTATAATTTCTAATCTCTATCTAGATCAGCTAAAAAGAAAAGTACAAGTGGAAGTGTACATAATAGCAGACCACTTGGTACGAATCATAAGTAAGATTTATTTTTGAATCAGTAGATCAGAATAGTTCAACGGAGGCATGGTAGGTCTTGTAATCTTAAGTAAGTAACATATACGTCTCTAGTCTTTCTTTGGAAGAAAACATGATGAGGTTTGAAAAGGGCATGGTGAACCTTCAAGTTTGAGAATCTTATCATATGATATAGTAAGTTGAAATGGTTATACATAAGAAGGAGTTGACCCCTGAGATAAATAAGGATAAGTATGTATAGTGCTTTTATAGCTAAGAAACTATCACTTAGCATAGGATTGATTTTACAGCAAGATAAGTTGAGTATGTGCCTTGTACAACAGATCCTATGATTAACCTTGGATGGAGGAACAATATGCTGGTAAAGTCTTATGACATTAATCTAACATCAAGGAAATATGTGAAAGTTTGAAGGTGCAATGCATAAGTAATATCTATATCCTTTCGCCTGGGATTTTGGGGGAAAAATCCTTGTTAGGGGTTTATAACTTGTAACACCACTAACCTGGGTTTTGGGATCACCCTAGAAGCTTTGCCTAAGTAAGTTGTTTAGAACCTTGTCATAATATTTTTGAAATTAATTAAGAGTTGAGAAGAGTTTATTTCTCAATTTTGAACTTATTTGCAAATTGTATGTGCCTTATATGATAATTTTGGTAAGAATTGCAATTTACCCAAGATAAGGGGTCATCTTGCAATATGTCACATGATGGATGTTCCATTAGTACTTTAGCATTATAAGAAAGAGCATGATGCTAAGGGGCACCTTGTGGAAAGCCTAAACTCCAAGTTGAGCTTGTATGATTGATGCTTGTGTTTTATGTGTTAGTTTTGGTGCAACTTGCAACTTAACTAATATAAGGGGTTGATGTGCAATTTACCACCTTTAGAGTGTTACTAATCTCTCTTAGTATCATATAGAGGAGAGAGAGAGAAGGGGGCACCTTGTTTGAGTCTTGATTGAGTGATAGCACTCTTGGTGATGTTAGAACCATAGAAAGTTAAGTACCTTGAACCCTAGATAAGGTTGTGTCGAGTTGTGAAAGGTATATGGGGGTGCCTATTAGTTTATAAACCACAGAGGATGTCCCCTATTGATTTGGAAACTGTTTGAAGTATTCATGTTGGTCTAAGAACCTAAATAGGTGAAGACTATTGGTTTAAGACTTCCTCGCAAAAGTGGTATCAGTTTGTACACAAAGTGGTGACGAGTTGTGATATCTTGTCAAGGAAGCTACCCAATGGATGATACCTCACCCTTGGATTATCCAAAAGTGTTTTGCATGTGAATTTAAATGAGGTTTCATGGTTTCACCATGCATGGACACGTGTCACCCATGTACATATGGTGATGACACCTTACACATACTCTCTTTCATGAGCCTCAACTATATATAGCTCTCTTTTCACCTCCTAGTAAACCTTTCGACTCCTTTACCATCTCCTGCTTAAGTGGAAGACCCTAGGAGCTCAAGGAGGAACATAAAATCTAAGAAACCTACCCAAGGTAAAGTCATGGTTATCTCCTACCTTGGATGGGCTATGCTTCTCAAACCATGATTCTTTCTTTCTTTCCTTCTTCGCCAAGTTCCTTATTATGGTGTCTTCCTTTCGAATAGAGGTGTTATGATCAAGTCTTGGACTCTTGATAAGTCATCTTCAACCTTGGGAACGAGGATCTTAGAAGCTTGAATCTTTAGTGGTGATCTTAACGTGGGTTATATAACTCAAACTCAACTTTATTATTATTCAGGTTTTATCATGCAATACTTGGTGATTCCTTTTCTACTTCGACTTTTCTTGTTTGAATAATGGTTTTATGATCCCTAAATGGATATATGGATCTATTCTCCATGAAGTAGAATAGTAATGGATGAAAAGTTGGAGCTTGAAGATGATGAAACAAATGCACACACCGATATTGGTTTGTGAAAACCCTAAATCAATACAAGGGTATAGGCATGAACACTGATACACATGAACTCCTATCCTATTAGTTTGATAGCATGAGTAGGACTATTGTCCTCTCAATTGTTTAATGTTTCACCTAATGCTAATAATAAGGCAGGCCGATATCTAGAAGATAGCTAAGTCGATATACATACTTGCACCATCACATGGATGGCAGATATGACTTGTGATGCTCTAAAACTATATGTTGTTGACAAGTTGATATGTTAGATGCTCTAAAAATGATGTGTCAAAGGAACTATCTTTCCATTACCAAGACATGTATAGTGAATATGGAATATCAAACAATGATCCCTTAGTTGAGTGTCGAGGCCGACATGGCCAATCCTAACCCTAATCTGATACACTCACAATCTGATATCCCTCTATCCCGATCCATGTGTGATGGGTGATACACTTAGCCTGACATACTTTGTAAAAGTATGGGTAACACATTCCTTGAGGTCTTGGACGATACACCAAGTAGTGGTGGGGCTAATAGGTGAAGAACTAAGGTATTGAATAAGGGTTCATCCAATACAATACAAACCCTAGAGTCTGGTACCCCATATTGAGCAATGGTCGATACTCAAAGGAATAAGCTAGGCTGATACCCTAGTTGATGATGAGTCTGACACACTAGTTGGTTGAGTGGTCGATACTCTATTAGATGATGAGACCGATACACTAGTTGGTTGAGTGGAGGATACCCTATTTAATGGTGTGCCGATATACAATGAGTTGATATGGCTGATATACAATGAGTTGATATGGTAAATATACAATGGGTTGATGTGGTCGATACACAAAGAGATAGGGTGTTCGATACCTTAAAGTACACTATAGTTGATATACCTTCTCAAGCATCTCTAAATCGATACCATTTGATATGCCTTACCCAATACAAGTAATGGTACCTTTGCCGAAACAAACACATGTGTCTAGGCCGGCACAAGGTGTAACATGTAGGCTGATACACCTAGGCCGACACACCTTGATGAGTGTAGGCTGATACACCTTGAATATAATCAATGAATACACTATAAAGTAATGATATGGATATATTTGTAAAGTGTAGGCCAATATACCCTAAAGAGGGTCAAGTCAATACAACAAGTTAAAGTTGAATCTAATATCATAGTAAGGATGAAAGAGAAACTTGTACTACCCATATGAGAAAGATAATATCTTATGTTGATAATTAATTAATGATAATTGATGAGAGTAATCAAGTATGATTGAATACTCATGGAAATCAAATAAGCTCCTAGAAGTGAGGAGTTATGAATTAGGGATTCAGTTCTTGAATAAAACCCTAAAGATCCTAATCAATTACAATAGAAATCCTAACCCTAATTATGAGAGGGTTGTAACTTGATTGAGTGATTATCTATGATACAATTGAATGTATAGCTAATAATCTAAGCTCCTAGAAATAAGGAGTTATGTTCTAGGGTTGGTGATTGAATATAACCCTAGAAACCCTAATCAGTTGAAAAGAGAAACCATAACCCTAATCACAAGAGGGAATGTAACTTGAAATGGCATGATGATAATATTATGTGGTTACAATAATGAAATCTTAACCATGAATGCCTTATGGATATATCCATATGAGGGATATAGTGGTTATAATCTATTATAGCTTGATTATGCCTCATAAGACCTATGGAATAATAGTTTCATAGAATGAATATATACATGTTTGATGACCTGGAAAAAACATAATTTCCTAGAAGGTGATGTGGTATTCAATGGTGAGTTTAAGGGAATGATATCCCATGATTAATATGATAGGGTAACACAGAGGTGTTATAATTGTTAAGAAATCTTAGACATATGATATACCTTTCATTTTTTTATATTTGTAAATTGTTTAAGGTTAACATAGAGGTGTTATAATTGTTAAGGAATATTAGACAATATGATATACCTAATCATGCAAGTGTTTTGAGATAATAAGCATAGACAACTATGGGCTACGGTGATGTGACACTATATAGATTGAATGGGCCTTGTGAGACGTGAAATGCTTGAACAACATGTATAATGTGACGTCCCCGGATTTTCTCCTTCTCAAAACCCCATGGAGATGAGAAGACAAAATCCGAAAACGTTAAGCAATTGTATCAGAGTGCGTTGCGGAAGCAATATACGCATACATGAACATACAACCATAACATTCTCAACATTCAACATGTAAATTTATACAACATGAATTATTACACATGATTTACAATTACATATTGCATGGAATTTCTACAATCTAAGAACATGTATGCTAAACTAGGATCTACACAATAGGTACAACCTGAACAGTGCTCACTTCACATCTTTTATCCCACGCCATCTCTGAACCTAAAACATACGTGAAACAACAAATCAACACACAAGGTGTTGTGTACATGGGCAGAAAGATACATATATTTATGGCTTTCATAATTTTGAAAAAGATTTGCAGAAGGAAAGAAAATCATAGAAAACACTTCTTTATTAAGCGAAATACGCCAATTTAAGTCATTTTCCTAGATGAATTGCATTATCAAGGTGGACTAGTACCAAAACATAAATATGGGCCCATCCCCGTGTACCAAGTACTCTAGGGAAACTCCCCGTACACCGTGTGCTCTAGGGAGGTGTACTAGCCAACATTAATCCATTCCCTCGTAAGGGGGATAATGAGCACCTTAAATAACTACAAAGCATCTACTTATCATTTATTTTTACAAGTGATAAAACATCGAGTACTATATAGTACTACTACATCCAATATTTGCAAATAGAAGAGAGCATACATACATATCATGATTGCAAGCAAGAAAACCATAGTCATATACTTAAATAAAACCCACGTACCTGAGTTCAGAGATTCCTATTTACATTCTGGATCATCTACATATCGGGTCATCACCTGATTAAGACAAGACCACATACCATCATCAGATTCTCGTCATCTTAACCCTAGTCGTGTTCATTTTAGGGTTTACTCAGATCATTATGTTATTGTCATGATTACTTGTATTCTTACCTTATATTTATCTTACTGATATCATTTTCCAGATTACAGTTCATCAACTGGATATACTCATGTGTCACCTTATTATGTGGACATATTTAACATTATGTCACTTTCATTAACCATATTAGGGTTACATCACATGTATTAAGGGTGTTCTTCATATAACATGCATTCTATGCATCATCATGATCTCATAATTAAATCTGAGTTTCCAAATACAGATATGAGCTTACTCTATAAATTTCATCATTTATTGAGCATGCATGTATTTATTACATTTTCTTTAGGGTTATTACCCCTAATTAGCCATATGGAGCAAATTACATGATTTCGTACATCAACATGACCATAACTGACATCATATGCATTAGAAACATGAATATAGACTTACTGACATGTTATTATAATTTTAGAATATCGTTTGATATTTATTATCCATCATATGACCATTTCACATCTTACATGATATCACGATTATTAGTGCAACAAAAGACTGATATTATGGTCCCATGTAATTCTACTTATTTTTCTGAACATTTCGGTACCTTATTTGTATTTTTCTGACAAGTAGACTATTTTCTAAAATTATATAAGAAATGGGCATTTTTACCTTTTTCGGCCTATCATGTGCTGCCACGTGTCATGGGCACTTCATTGGCCTGGGCGACCCGCCTGGTCTGATTTGGGGCCGTCCGGTTCATAGCTTGGGCCTAGAAAAATTCGCTTCGGGCCCTCTTTGCCCTTCCCCTCTGCTCGCTCGCTGAGTCCCCAACGCGAGTCCGTTGTCCCGTTCGTGAGCGTCGTCGCGCGCCTCCTAAAACAGCGACTGCCGCTATGGTCTGCTCAGGGAACCGTCGGATAGCTCCAGCCCTGTGCCCGCCGTGTGTGTGGATGATCTCCAGCGTGAGATCCTTGGCACCTCGCTGCCACAATCACGGATCCTCCTCTCCAGCATGCGACCGATAGCAGGGCCAACGAATTCGGCCCTACTCCCTCAGCGTCGCCGGCCGCTTGGCTCAGGCTTGGGGTCGTTCGATGGCTTCTCTAACATTGTCACGGTCGATGCTTCCCGTCTACCTCCTCTGCTCCATAGGGATGCACCTGCATCGATGGGCTTTGATGTGCGGTGGAGAAAACCCTACTAGGTTGGGTGCTTCTATTGCGCAGTCTTCCTCTCCCCTGCCAGCGTAGGGATGAAGCTAAGGGGGAAAAGGGCTTCGTGACTCATCATCTCATACTGGAAGCACTCGCGACTGACTTCTCCTCCTTCTGGTGGATCTCGTCCGCCAACTGGAGAAAGCGCTTCCTACAATTTGGCTCCTTCTTCCACCATTGCAACTGATACGATTAGGGTAGATTCAGTCCTAGATGCTCCCATTACGACTCTATCTTTCTTTCTTCCTCATCTCATCATCTACTGTATTTGCGGGTAGAGGAGGGGAAAGTGAGTGGAAGGTACACTATGTGTTTCTACCACTATGCAGGTTATCCTAAGGGTCGTTCCCTAGATCCGAGCTTCTAGGAGCTAAGCCTCCAACTCCAAATAGGTATGTGGAGCTCTGTAGATAACTAGGCAATGAAGTGTTTTAAAAAAAAGTGTTATTATTTGTCATTCTCCCCACTATAGATGTAGGTTTAGGGGAAGATAATGATCGTGGGATTCTTAACCATTATCTCCTCATCATAATAGCTCTTGGAACCAAACTACATTATCTAGTCATGCCAACCAATTCTTCAAACAATCTTACAAATATTTGTAAACCTCAAATAGAAATCAATCAATCATCAAACAAGTTCGATGAATGGTCATGGTCAAAATATCTCCCAAGTGTCACATACAACCTTTCAAATTAATATGTACCAACAAATGGGTGTTTATCTAATGTACAATCATATTGATTAACGAAGACATAAATCCTAATTGAACTGGGTTAGGCTTATTTGCACCTTTAATCACACCTTAATGTCTGTAATGATCCATGATTGGATACACAATTTCTCAATTTGTGTTCAACTGTGTATGGAGCGATAATGGTCCTCAAAACTATCCTCAATATATGAACCCTAAGGTTGGGGTCATCACATTCACCCCACCTAATATGGAATTTCGTCCTCGAAATTCAACTAGTCTCATTCTTAAATTGATATAAAGGATTTTTATGCCTATAGGCCACCACATCTAAGTTCCAAGAGTATCATTATTCTAGATTCATCCTAAGTTGTCTTCTTAGGATATTTAAGCGTGTAGGGTGTACCCACCCCACCTTATCTAGGTTGAAGCATCACTTTATTTTAAGGAATTGTAGCGTCACTTAGTATCTTAGTCATCATAGGAGATTCTCATATTTTTGAATTTACATCCTCATAACTCCTTAGAAAAAGGGTTTTATTCATATGCATGAAGTTAGGAAGGTGCTACTCTATCTTCATCTTTCACCTACTAAATCAGACAAGGTGGTGTCGAGATTTCAGGCCATTATTTACCAGAATTATTAGGCTTAACAACATTAGTGTGGTTTATGATCAACATCATACTAGTATTTCAGCATTAGAGGGGATTATTTTCATCCTTGATATTAGAATTTTTTTCTACTTAAGAAGGGCTTAAGTAACATGCTTGACCATTAGGGTTTCACCCTATGGTGTGATATTCATACTCAACTTAGAAGCATACATTGAGAAGGATCAAGTTACGAACTATATTTCCAATCATGTATCCTATAATCCAAAAATATCTTTCATGTTTCATATGAAGGGGAAGAGAATATTTTAAATTCAAACTTATCATGATTTCAATCTTTGGTACTACATGTATGATATAGGGGGAAAATATATAATAGGTCAAGCTTATGCGAGTGACTCCTCATATATAAATCATCTATATAGCTCAAGTGAGGTTTCTATCATCATATATTAAGAAAGAGAAGAAGAAGGGAGAACATGTATTTTGAGTATCTTTTGCACAAAGCATCATACTCTCGTAACTAGAGTTCATATATTACCTCACTTGCAACTAATGATGAGATTCACAAAAATATGTCACTCCAGCTAGGACCTAACTCAGCCAAAGGATTGACATTCAACTTCTGAGTTTTCTACCCATAACATTATTTGTACCCAACTCTTACAAATAAGATTGAATCATGCAAAAGGACTCAACTCATCTACCTAGGAGTAACCCAGCTTAGGACATATCATTTCACATATATCTTAGGGTAGGTCCTACGACCCTCTCCTTGTGGGTCTCACTCTCTCTGGAGTTCACCACATATCTTGTCCTAACACTAGAGGTCCTCCTTTGTAAAGGAGCTTGAGGCTCATGCTATTCAACTCTATCTGAATTTAGTTTATCTTAAATAAGAAAAGGGATGTACTTTCATCATCAAGAGTTAGCTTAGAATCTTCAAACTTTGATTCAATGCATAAACAACTTAGACCCTTTTTAAGAAAACATATAGCATCAGAGATCAAACTTAGACAAGATTTCACATGCTTATTTCAACTATCATTCTATCATCTAATCTATGTATCAGAAATCTTGATAAGGCTCTAGACATCTAATCTAGACTACTCTCTCTTCTAGACTGATGTCACTCCCTTTCACTTAGATTGCATGAACACTAACTACTCTACAGTGTGAGGGACACATTTTTATATTTACATATATATAATAAAATATTATATAGTTTTTTCTCCGAGAAAGAAGACATCAGAGAAAACACTTGAGGATCGAGCTGATTGGAAAACAAAACCAAATCAGCAAAACCGAGTGTCCCACACACAGTAGATAGTCTAGTATCATGTCACCTAGTGAAATGGTGAGAACAAGATGTAGACTAGTGTAGCTACCCAATACATATGAGCTCTTTATGGAAAGGGTTTCAGACACTTGTCTAAACCTAGTTCTCAAACATCTAGGTTCTAACCTAGAGGCTAGGTCAAACCTTATTCCTATAGAACAACTTACTAAGTTTCTAAGGTTTAAAGTGAAAGGTGAGATTTAGTTTTAATGTTTCATGGTGAGCAATTGTTAGGTGTAGCTATTGTTCATGCTCTGATACCAACTGTGACGTCCCCGGATTTTCTCCTTCTCAAAACCCCATGGAGATGAGAAGACAAAATCCGAAAACGTTAAGCAATTGTATCAGAGTGCGTTGCGGAAGCAATATACGCATACATGAACATACAACCATAACATTCTCAACATTCAACATGTAAATTTATACAACATGAATTATTACACATGATTTACAATTACATATTGCATGAAATTTCTACAATCTAAGAACATGTATGCTAAACTAGGATCTACACAATAGGTACAACCTGAACAGTGCTCACTTCACATCTTTTATCCCACGCCATCTCTGAACCTAAAACATACGTGAAACAACAAATCAACACACAAGGTGTTGTGTACATGGGCAGAAAGATACATATATTTATGGCTTTCATAATTTTGAAAAAGATTTGCAGAAGGAAAGAAAATCATAGAAAACACTTCTTTATTAAGCGAAATACGCCAATTTAAGTCATTTTCCTAGATGAATTGCATTATCAAGGTGGACTAGTACCAAAACATAAATATGGGCCCATCCCCGTGTACCAAGTACTCTAGGGAAACTCCCCGTACACCGTGTGCTCTAGGGAGGTGTACTAGCCAACATTAATCTATTCCCTCGTAAGGGGGATAATGAGCACCTTAAATAACTACAAAGCATCTACTTATCATTTATTTTTACAAGTGATAAAACATCGAGTACTATATAGTACTACTACATCCAATATTTGCAAATAGAAGAGAGCATACATACATATCATGATTGCAAGCAAGAAAACCATAGTCATATACTTAAATAAAACCCACGTACCTGAGTTTAGAGATTCCTATTTACATTCTGGATCATCTACATATCGGGTCATCACCTGATTTAGACAAGACCACATACCATCATCAGATTCTGGTCATCTTAACCCTAGTCGTGTTCATTTTAGGGTTTACTCAGATCATTATGTTATTGTCATGATTACTTGTATTCTTACCTTATATTTATCTTACTGATATCATTTTCCAGATTACAGTTCATCAACTGGATATACTCATGTGTCACCTTATTATGTGGACATATTTAACATTATGTCACTTTCATTAACCATATTAGGGTTACATCACATGTATTAAGGGTGTTCTTCATATAACATGCATTCTATGCATCATCATGATCTCATAATTAAATCTGAGTTTCCAAATACAGATATGAGCTTACTCTATAAATTTCATCATTTATTGAGCATGCATGTATTTATTACATTTTCTTTAGGGTTATTACCCCTAATTAGCCATATGGAGCAAATTACATGATTTCGTACATCAACATGACCATAACTGACATCATATGCATTAGAAACATGAATATAGACTTACTGACATGTTATCATAATTTTAGAATATCGTTTGATATTTATTATCCATCATATGACCATTTCACATCTTACATGATATCACGATTATTAGTGCAACAAAAGACTGATATTATGGTCCCATGTAATTCTACTTATTTTTCTGAACATTTCGGTACCTTATTTGTATTTTTCTGACAAGTAGACTATTTTCTAAAATTATATAAGAAATGGGCATTTTTACCTTTTTCGGCCTATCGTGTGCTGCCACGTGTCATGGGCACTTCATTGGCCTGGGCGACCCGCCTGGTCTGATTTGGGGCCATCCGGTTCACAGCTTGGGCCTAGAAAAACTCGGTTCGGGCCCTCTTTGCCCTTCCCCTCTGCTCGCTCGCTGAGTCCTCAACGCGAGTCCGTTGTCCCGTTCGTGAGCGTCGTCGCGCGCCTCCTAAAACAGCGACTGCCGCTATGGTCTGCTCAGGGAACCGTCGGCTAGCTCCAGCCCTGTGCCTGTCGTGTGTGTGGATGATCTCCAGCGTGAGATCCTTCGCACCTCGCTGCCACAATCACGGATCCTCCTCTCCAGCATGCGACCGATAGCAGGGCCAACGAATTCGGCCCTACTCCCTCAGCGTCGCCGGCCGCTTGGCTCAGGCTTGGGGTCGTTCGATGGCTTCTCTAACATTGTCACGGTCGATGCTTCCCGTCTACCTCCTCTGCTCCATAGGGATGCACCTGCATCGATGGGCTTTGATGTGCGGTGGAGAAAACCCTACTAAGTTGGGTGCTTCTATTGCGCAGTCTTCCTCTCCCCTGCCAGCGTAGGGATGAAGCTAAGGGGGAAAAGGGCTTCGTGACTCATCATCTCATACTGGAAGCACTCACGACTGACTTCTCCTCCTCTCGGTGGATCTCGTCCGCCAACTGGAGAAAGCGCTTCCTACAATTTGGCTCCTTCTTCCACCATTGCAACTGATACGATTAGGGTAGATTCAGTCCTAGATGCTCCCATTACGACTCTATCTTTCTTTCTTCCTCATCTCATCATCTACTGTATTTGTCGGTAGAGGAGGGGAAAGTGAGTGGAAGGTACACTATGTGTTTCTACCACTATGCAGGTTATCCTAAGGGCCGTTCCCTAGATCCGAGCTTCTAGGAGCTAAGCCTCCAACTCCAAATAGGTACGTGGAGCTCTGTAGATAACTAGGCAATGAAGTGTGTTAAAAAAAGTGTTATTATCTGTCATTCTCCCCACTATAGATGTAGGTTTAGGGGAAGAGAATGACCGTGGGATTCTTAACCATTATCTCCTCATCATAATAGCTCTTGGAACCAAACTACATTATCTAGTCATGCCAACCAATTCTTCAAACAATCTTACAAATATTTGTAAACCTCAAATAGAAATCAATCAATCATCAAACAAGTTCGATGAATGGTCATGGTCAAAATATCTCCCAAGTGTCACATACAACCTTTCAAATTAATATGTACCAACAAATGGGTGTTTATCTAATGTACAATCATATTGATTAACGAAGACATAAATCCTAATTGAACTGGGTTAGGCTTATTTGCACCTTTAATCACACCTTAATGTCTGTAATGATCCATGATTGGATACACAATTTCTCAATTTGTGTTCAACTGTGTATGGAGCGATAATGGTCCTCAAAACTATCCTCAATATATGAACCCTAAGGTTGGGGTCATCACATATAATGTTTATGTTGTTATTATGATCTTGAGTTGGTTGTTGCCGAATGAGAGGTGACATTGTTTAATAATAAACTAAGAAGATTGAAACCCGATAGCATGTGATAATTAAGTATATGGGTATGATGACCTAGAGATGATTGTTGCTTGGTAAGAGGTGACATTGTTCAAAGATGAACTGAGGGTTTGATACCCAAAACATGTGATCATGATGGAAGTATTTAAGGGATGAGATTCCTAGTAATATGTTCAAGGGATTAAGATCCCATGAAGGTTATAGCAATATATATTCCAATTGATACCAAATTTCTTGAAACATGCATTGTGCTTCCCTTGGTAGTAATTACCAATAGTTCATGCTTGCAACTTGATTGATGCTAAAAGATGTAGTAATGCACTTAACCTATCAAGTGGACTAAAAATATAGTTGCCATGGCCATAGATCCATTCAGTGTTAGAACTTATTGAATGGTGAAACGAGTCTAACATGGAGCGCATATTGTTGAATATGTGGGGTACAAGTTGTATCTTGAATCCACAAGATTGGCTACGAGCCATACCCTAAAAAGAATGCGGTCAAGGCCGTAGATCCAATACAAAAGAAGAGTATGGCTACATGCCATGACTCAATATATAAATCCAAGATTGACTGTAGGTCATACCCTGAACAGAGAACAAACTATGCACTATTTCTCTATATCAAAGAGCCTTTATACGCCAGGCTAGCTAAAATGCATATTGACTCATATGTCACTATCACTCTCGTAGTGATCGGGGAAGATGAGGTCGTGGATTTCGGCTCTTCCATAGACCTATATGGAATAATGCTTACTTCATATTGGTCAGTTGGAGATGAAAGGTATATTCCCATCTCTACAGGGCATAAGAATTATTGTTTAAGATGTAATGAACTGTGTAGCATATTTGTTTAAGGATCAAATACGGAAACATTGGTTGAACCCTTGCTTTGCTTTTATACTATTTAATTTGTAATAGTTATACTTGTTGTTCATATTCCTTTTAAAAATGATTACATGTTCTATTTCTAAGTTGTAGATATTAAAATTAATGAGATGATGAGACTACTCTACTCTGCATATAATCAGCATTTATACATATTTAATTTAATAAAGGTTTCTTTTGCTCTCTTTCATAAGATTTATCTGTGATAATAATAATGTTGGTTGAGAGTTATATCTCTCACTGGGACTTGTTGTCTCACCCCATGGGTTCCACAACTTTTTAGGTGGACGTGCACAAGAAAGTAGTGATCATGTAGCTGAGAGTGAGCAACAGTAATAGTAGCAGGAAAAGTAGTAGTAATAGTTGATGTTGATTATGTTGTCATGTGTCTAGTAGAATATATTCCTATGTGTCGTACCTATACTCTTAGGTCCTTGGAGATAGTTTTCATATCTAATTTTACGATCAATCTGAGATTTTGGCTAGAAATGCCTTGATGTACAATGTTTCTTTTTTGTAGGTTTCTGGTAAAGCAATTGTTGTCTCATATCCTTGCTATGTGAAGGAATGATGTATGTATAAGATGACAATGATGCATATGTAAATATGGCCTTGGGATTTTTTGTGAAAAGCTCCTAGCAGTGGATCTTTGTGTAAAAATGGTTTTAATTTTTAGTGATTTTTGGTAGTTCATTGTTAATAGTTGTTTCCGCAAGGTTTTGCATGATGATTGTTATCATTAGATAGTAGTTGTCACACTAAATGACATGCGATGAGTGTAGTGACTTCAAGTCTAAGAATCAAAATCACCACCTTCACTATGAGAGATGACTATGACTTTCCAAGTATGGCTTCCATGTGTCACTCTCATGGTGGTATGTCTGATACATTATTTTCTACCATGTATATGTGTGCTTGGTTTGATATTTCCATATCATCACTAATGAGATTTTGTCATCAACCAACTCACACTCTGATCTTATGTGTTATTATTTTCTATCTCCCTTCTATAATAACATCTGACCAGGGACATAGAAAGAATGTACATACTCTTAACATTTGTATGATCTCATTCTTCCAAGTCATGTATTTTAAGACATACATCATTGAGTAATTGTTATTCTTTAGACATTCATTATATTTCCTCATTATCTCATAACTAAGTGAATCAAAATGAATTTGAAGCATGCCTTTGTCATTATTAAGAAACTCCTTTGTGTAATATGCCTTTACAATCATCCTATGATTGTCTCTCACGACATACTTACCAAAAGATCCCCATCTACATTGCTGTGATTTACCTACAAAGCTACATTGGAAGAAGTTCCCCATACATAAATGAATGTGGGAAATTAACAATGAGTGGCCTACCATGCATTGAAATAGGTGGAAAAGATGGATGGATATGAATCACGTACTCAAGTAACCCAAATAATCAATAAATGAAGCCAAAAACGATTCACCTATTCGATGAGGGAAAATAAGCATGCATGATTTCTACTACCTACTATTATGGTGGAATGAAGAATGCAATGCAAATCTTATCCTAGTGATGAGTATAAGTGTAAGTATGTGTACATGTAAGATATTTCATTTAATCCTTTAGGAAAACTTAGATTGAGTGCATGGATGTAACACCCCTCCTCATGATATTGAACATAACTCAGTGGAAGCTTTTACTTTGAAGGGGGATGTCATATTTAAGGAATCATAGAAAATAAACACATAAATTACCATTGAGATTCATACATTGTTCTTTACATAGGAAACTATGGTTTAGTTTTACAACATGTCTAAACATTGATAAGTATGGAAATCTAAAAATAAAAGTAAACATCTTTATAACATTGGATCGCCTAGTATGGATGGCACCCTGCCAGTTAGCTTCTTGAACGTCTTCTAGTCCTTGCTTGCTTCTCTTTAGTCCTTACTTGCTTCAATATCTCGGGACATCGCGTCCCCATCCATGCAAAGGGGAAAAGTCAACACATCAGTAAATGATACTGGCACTTTATAATAAGAGAAAAGTAAATATACTAGACATGTAAGAAAAAGTTGATATGAATTAACTATAAGCATTCTTGAATAGCATTATTAACATGAAGAATTGAAAAGAAATTGTATGTGTCCCTCTATGATGCCCCCTTAGGAGCACATGATTGCTAGGAAAGCCCTTGACGACCCTTTTGAGGTCCATGATTCGGGAGCATAAAAAGATTCTTTCAATTCTTAACACGGTCATTAACATTAACATGATCTTTAACTTAACATGATTGGATTTCTCCCTCTTGAACATTAACATTGATTCCATGAGTCATTAATCATAACTTTAACCATAGTGAACATTTTAAACATAAGACATATCATATAGAAATTATCAAGCACTGATATAGAGTGAGCATGATTAAAACATTTAAACTTAAAACTATAATGTTTACTTTATACTTAGCATGCAATCAATCATAAATACTTGTGCTCAAAAGCTTGACCCATTGACCTTGTAGCAAAGTTGTCCCTAAGATAGTATCTTTCTGATCTTGATCAAACCAGGTCTTCCCTTATCTTGATTAGGCCCTAAACACCTGTTCATAATTATTAAGCATCATAATCAATAACTTGTATTGATCCTAGGTTGAATTAGGGTTGAGTACATTGGGGTTAGGCTTACTGATCAATGTCATTAAATTAGGAAACTAGGTTGGATTACATCACATTAATTATATGTAATACATAATTAGGGTTTCATGGGTCAAACTAGGGTTTCTAATTAAACATCTGATCAGGAAGCAAAATCATAGCTTGAAAACTCAAAATTCGGATCCCTCTCAAAAAATCCTTTCTAGAAAGTATTTATTCATAATTTTACGACCATCGGTCGAATTACAATGAATTTCAAAAAACTATCTAATCAGAAAAAGCCACATAAACAACATAATCCTACTCGGCATACAGCCGGTCTGGGCCCAAGCTGGTGTGGCCCAATCATACCATGTCATGTGGCCAAGTAAGGTGCTCGGTGGAAGGCTAAAATAGAAGTCAAAATTTCAATAACACCCTTGCAAAATCAATAGCGTGATTAAGTGGGCAAGGGCACCCAGGTCATTTCCTGACCTAGTTTGTTCCTTCTTTGCATCAGGTGGGAGCAAGTGACCGGGAGGCAAATCTATTTATCACAACTCATGAGTTGCGATCAACCAGATGGAGGGGAAGGTACAAGATGATTCCTCATGCGCAGATGAAACCAAAGAGCCAAGGCTCAAGTTCTGGGGCACTCTGGAGCACCAAGCTCTGAGCCATGGTTGCCGCAAGGCAGCTAGGAGTTGTGAACCCCCTTAAAAGTGAGCAGAAGAGAAATAGGAAGAGCATGGACCATATCGTGGGGATTCGATAGAAGCAGAGGAATGAAAATGAGAAGGGAAGAACCTTTGTGACCCTGGTATTGGTCGGAAAAACAAAAAATAGAGGAAGAGGTCAACAGAAAATAGTATGGAACATAAAGGAGATGATCAGAGAATGACCGTGGAGACAAGGCAAAGCCAATGGATTGGTTTTCATGGTCATGGAAGCATCAAAAGGCCATGGTGACCAGCACTAGCAAAGGCCTAAGACATCGGCTATTGGACACAGCATTTTGGGCAAAGCCATGGTAAACCATCCAAGCAAAATGAAAGAGGGAAGTTCACAGATGCTTACAGTGTGTTTAATTGCACAGAAGAAGGCACGGGGGGCAAGGTGAACTTGGTGTCTCTAGAGTTGAATATTGAGTAGGTCAGGGCATCTTAGGGCATTGGTTAAGAAATTGAGCATGGATAACAATGTTGGAGGTTTGAGGGTGGTTTACGATCAGTTATATAGGCATGAGGATGGTTGCCTCAGCCTCTGCAACTCAGGGTCATGAGGGTGACAAAGCCCTATTTGGGTGTTTCCTATACACAGTGAGAGAGAGGGTGAGTAAGGGACCACCAAGTTTGGAAAGACCTTGCGAATCTTTTGGAGAAAGAAAATCATGAAAAGGATCTGAGATGAGGGAGATTCGATCGCAACAAACTATCCACAAATAGGTTCATGTTGATGAGAAATAAACGGAGGAAGGGGATGATTCTGGCGCAATTGGATCTCGAAAACTTATAATGAAGACCGTCTAATGGCACCCAGGAAAGAAAAGTGAAAGGAAGCGCGTGACAGCACTAAAAACTTAGACTTTAGGGAAATTCAACGCATTTAATGAAATTTTGGTTAAATCCTAATCCAAACTATGTGGAAACTTGTACAATCAATTTTTAGGGTCAAACATGGTCAAAACGAGTCCAAATTTGGACCATAGACTAATCAAGTAGTCTAGATTATTTATATTCTATTAGATTTAGTTTTTTCACAAGTTTTCATAATAGTTTCCTTAATAATCACTAAACTTAATGCATTAATAGGTTAGATAATCTAGAAAAATACTTTCCTTTATTAGTACATTGAGAAAATTTGAGATATTTAATAATTATCCTATCATAATGTCATGTATTTTATATATGTATGCCTTTTACAGAAACTTAGTTGAAGGAGAGAGAAAAAGAATTTCCTTCCTATTAAAACTATAAAGGAAAGAAGGTTACTTCTTTCTTAAGTTATACCAAGTATAAATTTCGAATTTTGAAACCTCTTATCTCTCTATTCCACTTCCATTAAACAATATTTAAGGTTAGGCAAGAGAAAAGGGTGAGGGCCACATATATTTTCTTGATTGCATAAATCATAAATAAAAAGGAGAAAAAGTGGATTCATCCCAATGTTGTTTTTATGACTTTAATATTATTTAAGAAAATTCCTATTTTAGGGTCTTTTGCTAAATAGGCCCTCCATTATTATTAATTAAGAAAACCACATTTTAAGACTTAAATAAAATTTGAAATTTCGGGATGTTACAATTCTACCCACCTTAAATAAATTTCTTCCTTGAAATTTCATTAGACTACCCACCTTATAACTTTCCATATCTTTAGCACAAAACCTCAGCATACTAACATTATCATGTGAATTCAAGGTTCTAAACATTTCCACGTGACAAATTCTTAAAAAGAAAAAGGAAAGTACTACACTAAACCCTACTCATTCTTCTCATCTTCACTCTCATCTACCATAGCAAAGACTCTAGCTTGTCTTCTAGGAGGTGGATTCTAGTTTGGTATTGAAGCCTTCTTCAACTTTGGGTAATTTGACCTGAGGTGACTAGTCTCCCCACAATAGTAGCATGCTCTCGTACCATATCTGCATGGGCCTACATGGTTCTTCTTGCATGTTGGACATTGGGGTTTCTCAAATTCTATAACAGGCTCAAGTACCTTCCTTTTATGGTTGTTTAGAGGTTGATATTGGTGGTTCTTCTGAGGAACTTCCTTCTTGTAGGATCTTCCAGGGTGATCGTCAAGCTCTAGGTTTGCATACAAGGCAACTTCGAGGGTCCTGTGACCTCTTCCTGATAAGGAAAAGCTCAAGTCAGGCTTGAGTCCTTGGATGAACTTCTTCGTCCTACTACATTCATCATAATCGTAGTCGTACTTCTACAGGACCCTAAACTTCATGGCATATTGGTTCACAATCATGTCACCTACTTGAGCCAGGTTGGAAAACTCGAGCTCCTTCTTCTCTATCATGGCTTTGGACACATAGTGCTCCTAGAAGGCTTCAACAAATCCTTCCCATGCGAGTGGAGGTGCATCAATTGCCCTTGAGTTGAGAAAGTTTTCCCACCATGTGTGGGCTGCTCTCTTGAGCAAGTGGGTTGCAAAACAAACCCTGGAGTGTTGTGAGTAGTCCATGCCTCAGAAGCAATGCTCCATGCCTCTAATCTAGTCCTCATGTTTGGTGACTACATCAATTTCTCCTTCACAGGCCTTATCTTTAGGAAGTTCACTAGAGTTAGCTCATGATGCCTAGGCTGATGTTGTACTTGTGCCAGGGCATTGGTGAGTGCTTGGATAAGATCTTCCATGGTTGGCTTACTGTTCTCTCTTGGTCCACTTTCCCTACTAGAAGATCTAGAACCATCATCCTTATCTTTTCCCTTGTCTTCTCTCTTAGGGGCCATCCAAAAAAGGGTCACATAAACCTAGGGTGAGAACATATGAATCATATTGATTCTTGGTGGCCATCCATTTATCTGCTCTGATACCATTAATGTAACACCCTCCTCATGATATTGAACATAACTCAGCAGAAGCTTTTACTTTGAAGGGGGATGTCACATTTAAGGAATCATAGTAAATAAACACATAAATCACCATTGAGATTCATACATTGCTCTTTACATAGGAAACTATGGTTGAGTTCTACAACATGTCTAAACATTGATAAGTATAGATATCTAAACATAAAAGTAAACATCTTTATAACATTGGATCTCCTAGTGTAGATGGCATCCCACCAGTTAGCTTATTGAGGGTCTTCTAGTCCTTTCTTGCTTCTCTTTAGTCCTTACTTTCTCTAATATCTAGGGACATCACATCCCCAACAATGCAAAGGGGAAACGTCAACACATCAGTAAGCAGTACTGGCACTTTATAATAAGAGAAAAGTAAATATACTTGACATGTAAGAAAATGTTGACATGAATTGACTATAAGCATTATGTAATAGCATTATTAACATGAAGAATTAAAAATAAATTATATGTGTCCCTCTATGACACCCCCTTAGGAGCACATGATTGCTAGGAAATCCCTTGATTCTAGGAAAGCCCTTGATGACCCTTTTGAGGTCCATGATTCGGGAGCATAAAAAGACTATTTCAATTCAACTTAACTTGATCATTAACATCACATTAACATTAACATGATCTTTAACTTAACATGATGGGATTTCTCCCTCTTAAACATTAACATTGATTCCATGAGTCATTAATCATAACTTTAACCATAATGAACATTTTAAACATAAGACATATCATATAGAAATTATCAAGAAATGATATAGAGTGAGCATGATAAAACATTTAAACTTGAAACCAAAATGTCTAATTTATACTTAACATGCAATCAATCATAAATACTTGTGCTCAACAGCATGGCCTATTTACCTTGGAGAAAAGTTGTCCCTAAGATAGTCTCTCTCTGATCTTGATCAAATCTAGGTCTTCCCTTGTCTTGATTAGGACATAAACACTTGCTCATAATTATTAAGCATCATAATCAATCCTTGTATTGATCCTAGGTTGAATTAGGGTTGAGTACTTTGGGGTTAGGCTTACTGATCAATGTCATTAAATTAGGGGAACCAGGTTGTATTAGATCACATTAATTATATGTAATACATAATTAGGGTTTCATGGGTCAAACTAGGGTTTCTAATAAAACATCAAATTAGGAAGCAAAATCATAGCTTGAAAAGTAAAAATTCGGATTCTTCTTGAAAAATACTTTCCAGAAGGTATTTATTCATAATTTTATGTCCATCAATTCAATTACTACGAATTTCCAAAAAATGTCCAATCAAAAAAAGCCACATAAACAACATAATCCTACTCAGCATACAGCCGGTCCGGTCCCAAGCTGGCATGGCCCAATCAAACACTGTCATGTGGCCAAGTAAGGTGCTCGGTGGAAGGCTAAAATATAAGTCAAAATTTCAATAACACCCTTATAAAATCAATAGCGTGATTAAGTGGGCAAGGGCACCCAGGTCATTTCCTGACCTAGTTTGTTCCTTCTTTGCATCAAGTGGGAGCAAGCGACCTGGAGGCAAATCTATTGATCACACATGAGTTGCAATCAACCAGATGGAGGGGAAGGTACAAGATGATTCCTCATGCCCGGATGAACCCAAAGAGCCAAGGCTCAGGTTCTGGGGCACTCTGGAGCACCAAACTCCTAGCCATGGTTGTCATGAGGAAGTTAGGAGTTGTGACCCCCTTAAAACTGAACAGAAGAGAAACAGGAAGGGCATGGACCATAGCATGGGGGTTCGATGGAAGTAGAGGAATGAAAATGGGAAGGAAAGAACCTTTTTGGCCCTGGTGTTGGTCGAAAAAATTGAAAAATAGAGGAAGAGGTCGGAACATCAAAGCCAACAGAAAATAGTATGGAACATAAGGGAGATAATCAGAGAATGACTGTGGAGGCAAGGTGAAGCCAACAGATCAGTTTTTGTGGCCGCAGAAGCACAGAAAGGCCATGGCGACCAGCGTTGGCAAAAGCCTAAGACACCGGATATAGGACACATCATTTCGGGCAAAGCCAAGGTAAACCATCGAAGAAAAATGAAAGAGGAAAGTCATAGATGCTTACATCATGTTCAATTGCACGACAGGAGGCATGGGGGTGAGGTGGGCTTGATATCATCAGAGTTTAAGATTGAGTAGGTTAGGGCATCTCAGAGCATTGGTAAATAAATGGAGCATGGAGAAACAATGTTGGAGGTTCGAGGGTGGTATACGATCAATTATATAGGCATGAGGATGGTTGCCTCAGCCTTTGCAACTTGGGGTCACGAGGTGGACAAAGCCCTATTTGGTTGTTTCCTATACACAATGAGAGAGAGGACGAGTAAGGTACCGCCAAGTTTGGAAGGACCTTGCAAATCTTTTGGAGAAAGAAAATCATGAAAAGGATCTGGGATGAGGAAGAATCGATCGCAACAAATTATCCATGAACAGGTCCCTATTGAAGAGAAATAAATCGAAGGGGTGATTCCGGCGTCGTTGGATCTCGAGAACTTATAATGAAGATCGTCCCATTGCGTCCAAGAAGGAAAAATGAAAGGAAGTGTGTGACAGTGCTAGAAACTCAGACTTTAGAGAAATTCGGCACATTTAATGAAATTTTAATTAAATCATAATCCAAACTATATGGAAACTTGTACAATATTTTTGTAGGGTCAAACATGGTCAAAATGGGTCAAAATTTGGACCATAGACTAATTAAGTAGTCTAGATTATTTATATTCAATTATATTTAGGTTTTTCACAAGTTTTGACCATTGTTTCTTTAATAATCACATAACTTAATACATTAATAGGTTAGATAATCTAGAAAAATACTTTCCTTTATTAGTACATTTAAAAAATTCGAGATATTTATTAATTATCTTATAATAATGTCACGTATTATATATATTTATGCCTTTTAGAGAAACTTAGTTGAAGGAGAGAGAAAAAGAATTTTCTTCCAATTAAAACTATAAAGGTAAGAATGTTACTTCTTGCTTAAGTTATACCAAGTATAAATTTCGAATTTTGAAACCTCTTATCTCTCTCCTCCACTTCCAATAAATAATATTTAAGGTTAGGAAAGAGAAAATGGTGAGGGCCACATATATTTTCTTGATTGCATAAATCATAAATAAAAAGGAGAAAAAGTGGATTCACCCAATGTTGTTTTTTTTTACTTTATTATTATTTCATAAAATTTCTCTTTTAGGGTCTTTTGATAAACATGACCTCCATTACAATTAATTAAGAAAACCACATTTTAAGACTTATATAAATTCTAAAATTTTGGGATGTTACTATGGCATCCTTTTACTCCTCATTTTATCTCTCTTTTTCAATGTAACCTCTCAATGAAATATACCTTGATGTTGCCCTCTTATTTGAGCATGATTCATGATTGATGTTTGGGCTTCCTTTACACTATCTATATTTATCTCTCTTTTTTCATTTGGATGAGTAGGGATGTGGATACGTTCACTCTTTATTCATGGAGAAAGCTAAATAGATGCATGCTACACGTTATGAAAGTTGATGCAATGGAATATGCAAACTACATGAATATAGTCATGCAACTAGAATTTCTGAAATAAATGATATGACATGAATTTTTTTAAAATTTTTAATTTAGTTGAAGAAAATTAGATGACATGCTACCTATTATGCTATGCAATGAAGTCAATATGGAAAAAATTTGGATTACTTTAACATACAATGGTGGTGAATGAAACTACAAGAAAGGTGGATGAAATCACATAATTAAGAGATGATTACTTTCTTAACCATGATATATCCCCCTCCTATCAACTTGTGTACAATGTTACTGTAACATACTGAATTCTAGACTTTTTGCCTTTTTGGTCATCTTTTCCATCTTTTCCTCTCATTTCTATCCTCATTGGCCGTTCTGTTTAATGTGTGGATAATATAATGGCCTAATGAGCATTTGTTCACCTTTTCTCTCAATATTTGTGTTTTATGCACAAATTCCTCAATGAAGGCTTAGTAATGGGTGTAATATGTAAAATGTCTTCTAAAGTGATAAAAATAATAAATAAATTCGCCCTAGAACTTTCTAGTGCTTTTTAAAATATAAAAAAGAAAGGAAATCCCAAAATATACATAAAGGAGATGATAAATGTAATAATCAGAGATAAATGGGATATAATGGATAAAAGGAGATAATGAGGAATATATTGTATCAAAAATCATAAGTGGAAAACAATGAAGATAATTTGGATATCAATCTCATTTTCTTGATTTAAAAGAAACTTAAGGGCCAAGTATCACCTAATTTGGAAGATAAATGCATATATTGATGTCTTTTTTAAAAGAAAATAGGAGATAAGCCAATAAGGTGAAATAAAATATCTAATGTTCTCAAATTGAAAAAATAACTCCACATTCATAATCCAAGCATGCAAATAAGCTTTTGGGCAAATTTGCATCTAATTTGGCCAATGTTTAATATTTTATTTGATTCAGGAGAGAGAAAATGACTTAAAGACCAAAAAATTAAATATATGTTGAAAAAACATTAATACCAAATTCGTGTTCCACACATTTAGTATCGCTTATAGACCAAGTTTTACATTTTTAAAAAGTTTCTAGATGCCTCTAATAAATTAAAAGGATAAAATAAGTGATAAAATTTAAATGTATTAAATAAAATAATAAATCTTCAAAAAAATAAAATAATACCAAATTTGTGTTCTACATGTTAAAATATATCTATGGATGGATTTTGATTCAATTTGGAAAATACTTTATGTGAAGGTGAATTTAAGAGAGAGAAAGTGTGCAAAACCTTCAAATCATTAATTAAAATAACAATCACATGAAGTTAATAGCAAATTCATGTTCCATATATTTTGTTTTGCTTGAGAGTGAAGTTGCACATTAATTGATAATTATATAAGTCTCTAACATATTAAGAAAGAGAAAATATGAATTACTTTAAAGGAATTAAATAAAATACTTAGAATTCCCAAAAAAGAAAACTAATGTTACAATTGGGATCTACATGTATTAAATAGTATAGGGTTCAAATTTTATATTTAATTGGATAATGCTTGTTTTCCCAATCGAATTGGTATTTAAAATCCTTATTACCATAGGCTTTAATAGTGGTATTTGATTAAACAAATTAATGTTTTCCAAAACCAAATGTAACACAACACTGCGTTACTTCCTCACCCTCCAACGTGACCTCACGTTTCCCCCCTTCCAGAACAGGCAACGCCCAACGCAACAGTCGTCGCCCTTCCTCTCTGTATCCTATTTATCATCCCCCTATCTTCCTTTTCTCCTCAAACACACGAAGCCCTAGCCCCCCAGCCTACCCTAACCTTGCGTCCAACTGTGGTGAGAAAAGCCAGACAAAGTTGAGGATCATTGGGCAGTGTCGCCTCCTCCTCTTCTTCTTCCTCACCCTGAATGACACCTGAAACTCGACGCCCAAAAACCCAGACGCTGCATCGGTGTCGTTAACACCTTCCCATATGACCCTTGACGTCCAGCAGCCCCCGACGCTGCGTCGACGTCACTAAACCTACCCAACTGATGCCTCGATGCTGCGTTAGCGTCATTACCACCTGCCCTGACACTGCAACGCCCCGACACCCTGATGCTGTGATGCCCCGACGCTATGACACCCCGACGCCCACAACACCACTTCCAGAGCAACTATGACTCCATCACACACTGACAGCAGGGCATCATAGCCACCAAGTGCAACGTCGTCGACCTTGACAGTGATGCCGTCATTTGCAACCACTAGATCTGCAAGACAATGATGTTTGTAAACACCTCCATTCAGTCTGACAGTGGTGACTCATTACATGTTGCTTCTTCCTGGGTCACATGATCATAGAGAACATGATGATGTGTTTGGTCCCCATCTCGTTGTGAATCAACCAGCCATGCAACACCCATGGTAACTCTAGACATGTAAGTCTTCATTTCACTTTCAATAGTTTTGTTTTAGAAAATATATTATAAAGATGGGATAAGTATGGAGTAAGGATAATCTAGTTATTTAAAACCATAACATGAACTAGTCAAGTATCTGACCTATCAACTTTGTTGCATACAAATGTAAATATTAGATTGCATGAAATCAAAGTTGTAATGATACGTTAAAGTGGAGACTTGATATTAAATAGAAGATATTGTGTAAGACCTAGGTGGATTGATATCCAAAATGATTAATGAATCACCCTAATTGCTTATTGTATAACTTACCAAACCCTAAGAATCATTAGTGGGTGTATCCTTGTTTTAATGTATCCTTTACCTTAGAAATCATATATATATAGGTGTATTACATGATAATTAGAAATACATATGGATCTAGGGAACACACTCATCTAGATTAATCCAAGGGAACTTGAAATATGTATAAGAATTTATCTAACGATATGGTTTTCTTAGGAATTAGATAGTAAAAAATATAATAATGTGTAAAGGAATATATTGTTATAAACATATATCTAGATGACATGTTAGTTGGATCAAAGCATGTGTATATTAGTGAACCTAATAAATATTCATATGGAATACTTACACCAATAAACATGGTAAGCATGATGTTAGGAATAATATGGACTCACATCATTAAAATTATATTGGAAGCATATATATTATTATCCACATATATATGAGTTACATAAACTTATGTGACTAAATATTGGTAACTAGAACAAAGATAGATATGTAAAGAATTACATATTATCTCAACAAAGATTAAAATCATAAACCCTAACATGACATTACATGATCGGGAATTGGGTAATAATAATATAAAAATATAATAGGAACGAATATGTTCACTTTGACTTGGCTAATATACATAATGTGTTTCTAGGATGAAAAGTTGACTTTATGGACCAAAGTATACTATTCAAGTTAACCTTTATGTGTGAAAAGAGGTATGTGCATCTACACCTTCAGTTGGGAAATTATTTATACCATTACCTATGTTCCCTAATGAGGTTTAACCTGACTTAATCCATTATTCTTGAAACCTAATTTATTCATGCCTCAAAAATTAGTTGAAGTATTATCTTGTTTGGGGTTTTATACCCCACTGTCATGTTATACAAATCCTTTGTTTAATATTGCCATAACTCTTTTGCTAGAATGTAGTTATATGTTCTATTTAATTGTAAAGTAGAGGTACTTATGTACAACCACCCACTGAGGGCATGTATATAATCTCCCTAGGGGAATGTTTATAATTCTCACTATAATATTATAGGTGACTGGGAATGTCTTATTCTCCCCTCACCTAAGGTTAGAGGTCCGGTAGGTGCCTCAACCTTACTTAGTTAGGTAGACATATTAATTTACATGCAAATCCTTCATTTATATTTGTTATTGGCAAGGTCTTTGTTTAAAGCCTCATACTATCGATGTCTCATCTTTTGATGAATCCCTAGCCTGAGTTACTTGTTATATTTATCTTGTCACCTTTAGTATAGTTTAGTGACACACTTGTTTTTTCCTTCCCTCTTGTTGGGTGCTTTCCCAACCACCCAGATGTAGAGCAAGGTGATTGATATGGCATGAAGATCGTAGCTTTGGCATGGACTTGGATGATGGATATGTTGGTCGGAGACAAAAGTGGAGTAGTCCAGATTTCCCTCTATCTGGATCCTAGTTATGTATGATGATGTAACCCTTAATGGGAGATTTTTTATTTATTTTGTACAATTTTTATGAAATTGAATATAGTTAGAAAAAAAAATTCTATTGCTTTCCAATGGTGTTATGTTTACCAAATTTAGTAAAGGGGTGAACTCGTCTCGTTACAACATGGTATCAAATCCCATGGTAGTTGGAATCTGGCTATTTCAATTTTGTCTCCCTAGTTAGAATCCATGTCTTACATAGTTCCTTTAGGTGACATGGTTACCCTAGATTTGATCTACCTTTATGAAAGGTTGACTTAGAACTCAATAGTTCCACATAAGAATCTTTATGAATAAAATACTAAAATACTCATGACTAAAACATGCATAACTTGATGATGTTTAGGTTTGCCTTTAGGAAACTATTAGGGCATGAAGTTGAAGCAAAGGTGTCTAGAAAGGATCAGGGTTTCGGGGGCTGGAAATATTTTCCTTCGCACCACTATCTTGGTTTACGATGACTCCCGTGCCTATATGATACCAACCTATCTTGAGCTAATATAAATTGTCCAAAATAGTTTGCTCTTAGGTAATAGTAACCTTAGACTTATATGTTGTATATCTTTGGGAACCCTAAGTTTCTTGTGTATGATGACTTGTTTGAGGATGGATACCAAGATAGTTTCCTTATGTCCCTTAGGACCACATGCTTGGATAAGTTTATCCTTAGAACCTAGACCTTAGAGTTTGGGTGTTTTGAAAGAGATCAGAGTGCGCAGTGGAAGTGTGATGGATCTTGTACAGTGCAATAGACTCATCCTTTAACCGTAGTGTAGTTTGGGTTGATAGGATGAATCCTTTAAGGGGGTGGAGTATATTAGTTAGTTTGACATTTGAGTGGTTATATTTCGTGGATGAAATCCTCTTTAGGGGGATGAAACCCCGTGATATCTTGAAATCTATCTTTAGAAACCCTAACCTCATACTTAGGTGGTTAGTGTGCTTGGATCTTTGGTTTTGACCCAACAAGATATATTCGTAACCTAACATGCTTGTTAATATGTAAGGAACATATAATTATCATCTAGGGAATAATGCATGTGCTTGAACCCTAATGTACATCCAATGCACATAATATGAATATCAATGCTAATTGTCAATAAATAAGATGTTAATAATGTCATGAACCAATAAACCCTAATGATATGATGAGTAAGGTTATAATCCATAATTAATGCATGCTAAGGATGAATAAGTGAAATATAATGGTCATGTTGACCTAAATCCTAAAGTTGTAATCATCTAACCTTAACATATACACCCTTAATGCCTTTCATGATACATTAATGATGTTAAGTGCCATAATCAGTTAACATACTTTGATACACATAAATGATATATATAATCATTTGTTCAGATCATATATAGGAAATGCATGTTACCTTGTTAACTAGTATACATGTGATTGGCCACCTAATGTGAATCAATTCACTAATATGTAATATGTTTCACTTGATCATTGAAATACATATAATGGCTTCAATATGAATAAGAAGGATATAAATATGAGAAAATAATTAACTATGATATTAATGTGAGCAATAAAGATAATGTGACATTGTGACAACATTAATATGAATATAAGCGACTAATGTGACATTAATTGGAATAATTGTATGCTTAACCACAAATTGAATAGAATATCTTATTTCATGCAAAATAATTTGTTATAATTAATAAAGTGGTAATATGAGTATAATGAAGTATACATTCGAATTATTAAGGACAATGATCAAATATAATAATGAATGTTGAGATAATTGAGTAACCCCTAATTGTGCTAACATTCTTAGTAAGAAAAATGAGATGCATATATAATGTTTCATGGATGATAATGAAATATAACCCTTTTGGCAATAAAGTGAATATGACATGACATAATTAAAATAATGATGATAATTCTATATCATAATGAATGCAATCCTAATGAGCCATAAATGTAAATAATGTTAAGTCTCCTAAAAATAATATCTTAATAATGGACCTAGGTGATCCATGAGAACTCGACCTATGATTAGTTAATGTATGTGAAGTTTCCGAACCCTTAGGTGTAGTTGAAGTATAAGTTTTGGTGGAAGTTTTTTGGTTGGAGGAATAATCTAATATTTTGTGATGTGAGGTTGCACACTCACCCTTCCCTAATTGCTAGTGATTTTAGGGATGAAATCCTCTTTAAGGGGTGGAGTGTTGTAACATATTGAATTCTAGAATTTTTGCCTTTTTTGTCATGTATTCCATCTTTTCCTCTCATTTATATCCTCTTTGGCCGTTCTTTTTAATTTGTGGATAATATAATGGCCTAATGAGCATTCACTCACCTTTTCTCTCAATATTTGGGTTTTATGCACAAATACCTCAGTGAAGGCTTAGTAATGGGTGTAATATGTAAAATGTCTACTTAAGTGATAAAAAGAATAAATAAATTCGTCCTAGAACTTTCTAGTGCTTTTTAGAATATGAAAAAGAAAGGAAATCCCGAAATATACATAAAGGAGATGATAAATGTAATAATTGAAGATAAATAGGATATAATGGATAAAAGGAGATAATGTGGAATATATTATCTCAAAAATCATAAGTGGAAACCAATGAAGACAATTTGTATATCAATCTCGTTTTCTTGATTTAAAAGAAACTTAAGGGACAAGTATCGCCTAATTTGGAAGATAAATGCATATATTGATGTCTTTATTAAAAGAAAATAGGAGATAAGCCAATAAGGTGAAATAACATATCTAATGTTCTCAAATTGGAAAACTAACTCCACATTCGTAATCTAAGCATGGAAATAAGATTTTGGGCAATTTTGCATCTAATTTGGCCAATGTTTAATATTTTATTTTATTTAGGAGAGAGAAAATGCCTTAAAGACCAAAAATATTAAATATATGTTAAAAAAATAATTAATGCCAAAATCGTGTTCCAAACATTTAGTATTGCTTATAGACCAAGTTTTACATTTTAAAAAAGTTTCTAGATGCCTCTAATAAATTAAAAGGATAAAATAAGTGATAAAATTTAAATGTATTAAATAAAATAATAAAGTCTTCAAAAAAAATACCAAATTCGTGTTCTACATGTTAAAATATATATATGGATGGATTTTGACTCAATTTAGAAAATACTTTATGTGAAGGTGAATTTAGGAGAGAGAAAGTGTGCAAAACCATCAAATCATTAATTAAAATAACAAACAAATGAAGTTAATAGCAAATTCATGTTCCATATATTTTGTTTTGCTTGAGAGTGAAGTTGCACATTAATTGATAATTACATAAGTCTCTAATATATTAAGAAACAGAAAATATGAATTACTTTAAAGGAATTAAATAAAATACTTAAAATTTCCAAAAAAGATAACTAATGTTACAATTGGGATCTACATGTATTAAATAGTATAGGGTTCAAATTTTATATTTAACAGGATAATTCTTGCTTTCCCAATTGAATTGGTATTTAAAATCCTAATTACCATAGGCTTTAATAGTGGTATTTGATTAAACAAATTAATGTTTTCCTAAAGAAAACGTAACGCAACGCTGCGTTACTTCCTCTCCCTCCAATGTGACCTCACGTTTCCCCCTTCCAAAACAGGCAATGCCCAACGCAATAGTCTTCGCCCTTCCTATTCGTATCCTATTTATCTTGCCCCCTTTCTTCCTTTTTTCCTCAAGAACACGAATCCCTAGCCGCCCAGCCTACCCTCACCTTGCGTCCAACCGTGGCGAGCAACGCCAGACAAAGTTGAGGATCGTTGGCTAGTGTCGCCTCCTCCTCTTCTTCTTCCTCTCCCTGAATGACACCTGAAACTCGATGCCTAGCAACCGTGACGCTGCGTCGGCGTCGTTAACACCTTCCCATCTGACCCTCGACGTCCAGCAGCCCCCGACACTACGTCGGCGTCACTAACACCTGCCCAACAGACGCCTCTATGCTGCGTTAGCGTCACTACCACCTGCCCTTCTGATGCCCAGACGCTGCGATGCCCCGACGCTATGATGCCCCGACGCCCACAACACCACTTCCAGAGAAACTATGACGCCATCACACACTGACAGTAGGGCATCGTAGCCACCAAGTGAAATGTCGTCGACCTTGACAGTGACGTCATCATTTGCAACCACTACATCTGCAAGACCATGATGTTTGCAAACACCTCCATTCAGCCTGATGATGGTGACTCATTACATGCTGCTTCTTCTGGGGTCACATGATCATAGAGAACGTGATGATATGTTTTGTCCCCATCTTGTTGTGAATCAACCAGCCATGCAACCCCCATGGTAACTCTAGACATGTAAGTCTTCATTTCACTTTCAATAGTTTTGTTTTAGAAAATAGATTATAAAGATGGGATAAGTATGGAGTAAAGATAATCTAGTTATTTAAAACCATAACATGAACTAGTCAATTATCTTACCTATCAACTTTGTATACAAATGTAAATATTAGATTGCATGAAATCAAACATGTAATGATACGTTAAAGTGGAGACTTGATATTAAATATATGATATTGTATAAGACCCGGGTGGATTGATATCCAAAATGATTAATGAATCACCCTAATTGCTTATTGTATACTTACCAAACCCTAAGAATCATTAGTGGGTGTATCCTTGTTTTAATGTATCCTTTACATTTGAAATCATATATATAAAGGTGCATTCCATGATAATTAGAAATATATATGGATCTAGGGAACACTCTCATCTAGATTAATCCAAGGGAACTTGAAATATGTATAAGAACTCATCTAACGATATGGTTTTCTTAGGAATTAGATAGTAAAAAAAGATAATAATGTGTAAAGGAATATACTTTTATAAACATATATCTAGATGAAATGTTAGTTGGATCAAATCATGTGTATATTAGTGAACCTAATAAATATTCATATGGAATATACTTACACCAATAGACATGGTAAGCATGGTGTTAGGAATAATATGGACTCACATCATTAAACCTATATTGGAAGCATATATATTATTATCCACATATATATGAGTTACATAAACTTATGTGACTAAATATTGGTAACTAGAACTAAGACAGATATATAAATAATCACATATTATCTCAACAAAGACTAAAATCATAAACCCTAACATGACATTACATGATTGGGAATTGGGTAATAATAATATAAAAATATAATAGGAAAGAATATGTTCACTTTGACTTGGCTAATATACATAATGTGTTTCTAGGATGAAAAGTTGACTTTGTGGACCAAAGTATACTATTCAAGTTAACCTTTATGTGTGAAAAGAGGTATGTGCATCTACACCTTCAGTTGGGAAATTATTTATACCATTACATATGTTCCCTAATGAGGTTTAACCTGACTTAATCCATTATTCTTGAAACCTAATTTATTAATGTCTAAAAAATCAGTTGAAGTATTATCTTGTTTGGGTTTTTATACCCCACTGTCATGTTATACAAATCCTTTGTTTAATCTTTCCATAACTCTTTTTCTAGCATGTAGTTATATGTTCTATTTAATTGTAAAGTAGAGGTACTTATGTACAACGACCCACAGAGGGCATGTATATAATTGCCTTAGGGGAATGTTTATAATTCTCCCGATAATATTATAGGTGACTGGGAACATTTTATTCTCCCCTCACCTAAGGTTAGAGGTCCCGTAGGTGCCTCAACCCTACCTAGTTAGGTAGACATATTAATTTACATGCAAATCCTTCATTTATATTTGTTATTGGCAAGTTTCTTTGTTTAAAGCCCCATACTCTTGATGTCTCATCTTTTGATGAATCCCTAGCCTGATTTACTTGTTATATTTATCTTGTCACCTTTAGTATAGTTTAGTGACACATACTTGTTTTTTTCCTTCCCTCTTGCTGGGTGCTTTCCCAACCACCCAGATGTGGAGCAAGGTGATGGATATGGCATGAAGATCATAGCTTTGGCATGGACTTGGCTGATGGATATATTGCTTGGAGACAAAAGTGGAGTAGTCTAGACTTCCTTCTATCTAGATCCTAGTTGTGTATGATGATGTAACCCTTAATGGGATATTTTTGATGTATTTTGTACAATTTTTATGAAATTGAATATAGTCAGAAAAAAAAAATTATTCTGCTTCTTTCCAATGGTGTTATGTTTACCAAATTTAGTAAAGGGGTGAACTCGCCTCTTTACAGTTACCTTAGAGTTTATTTATAAAAGTTCCATTTTAGATCTAGTTAGTATTTGCTTGGTATGGTCTCAAACCCCATCATCATACACAAGACATGGATAAGTTAAGTTTTTTCATTCGTGAATGATGTCCTCAAGCTCTCCGACCCAAAGAATTCCTTGAGTTGGTGTTGTGTTGGATTTAGCAATTAAGCCTATGAGATAGAACATTCATACAACACTTCTAATTAATATTGTAAGAGAGTATGAAGAACATTATTTTCATTGATATGATGTAATCATGATAAATTTAGCTTTTATATTACACAAGAAAGATTTTTTATCCTACTACTAGAAATACAAAAAACTAAATCAGGTAGAAAAGATGCAAAAGAAATCCATTTCACCACCCCTCCTAAACTTAAAATTGACTATGTCCTCATAGTCAACAACCACACTAAGAGGTGGAATGGTGGTACTTGATACTGAGAATAGTGGTGGTGGTGGGTGGAATGCCCCTGGTAGCAATTCTAGATTATTTGGATAGAATGTACTAGTGAACTGTTGACGTGTATTTTACTACGCGCTTAAATGCAAGTATACGCGTCGAGTAATATAGGCCTTTGTGAGGCCCGAGTCGAACTCAGGGATACGTGAATTATTGGAGACTTCTACTAACTATTTGCGATCAGCTAAGCCGAATAACAAATTGAGGGTTGTTGTTAAAATTAAAAGAAAATAAAAACAAAAACGAAACAAACGATCGATTAAATGTTACTTCAATCAATTCAAAAGGGTATCTTTAGGATTGCGGTTTCACCGCGGGTCAACATTGCATTAGGTTTTATATAATTCCTCACTCTTCTCTCTCTATCCAGGTAGTGGCCTGAAAACAGAATTACCCACTGTCATGGTGTAACTCACTACT
Organism: Alisma plantago-aquatica; assembly: GCA_963693085.1. Classification (NCBI taxonomy): domain Eukaryota; kingdom Viridiplantae; phylum Streptophyta; class Magnoliopsida; order Alismatales; family Alismataceae; genus Alisma; species Alisma plantago-aquatica. The sequence continues at coordinate 730,983,977 of OY856410.1, read as the reverse complement.
TAGGTTTAGGTTGATTCCACCATCGTAGTAATCATTCCCCTAAACTAAGCGCATTATAAACGATCTCTCAGTTCCCACCATTGATTTTACAACTCCTTTGTCAAGGGTTTTATTGATTAATGTAGATTTCGTCTCTTTTCAACCGTTAATCCTTCTGTCGAAGTGATTAAGGGCATTAAGTTATTATTATGGTGATCAGGCATAACAATATATATGGAGAAAACGAATCTATACCACGGATTTGAGAGAGAAAATATGAATTATCAATATAAAATTGTCATACAATGCATTCCCGGGCTACTCCCGGTCCTAAAGATGGAGGGTTTTAGCCTCTCATGTTCATCTCGCACGAATACATGGTAGAAATAGGGGACTTCATAAGAAAAACGTGAAAAAAGTGGGAAAACCCCTGAACGGAGAAGAACCGGTAGATCCTTGGCGTAGAATACGAGCTTCCCCGCCTGTCGGTGGTGGAATTCGTCTTCGGCAGTGTCCGAATCACCCGGGATGAGATTCTGGCCTCCGTTCTCCTTTCTCTCCTTCCTCGGCACTCGTGCAATGCAAAATTCGATCCCCCTCTCGTCTGGGCGGCCGTCATCAGGTATAAGTCCCTAATTAGGTCGTCAAATAACAACAGCCGTCCGATTGAGATCAAAACAGATTTAACGCATATCTGTCGGCGTTGATACCATCGACGCGGGTCTATGGTATCTACCCAGCGGATTAGCGGCAGCTTTCCTTTCTTTTAGTTTGAGCGCCTGTGGTCATCTCGATACCATCGACTTGGGTCGATGGTATCGACTCTCTTTAGCGTCGGTTGTTGTCGTTTAGCGACGCTGTAGCCTCCATGTGTCGATGGCATCGACTTGGGTCGATGGTATCGACAGTTTCCTCACCAGCAACCTAAAGGGATCTCGATACCATCGACTTGGGTGTCGATGGTATCGACATTGTGCTGCTCCTCTCGTCTGGCAATCTGTGGCTTGGTCGATAGTATCGACTTCCGTCGATGGTATCGACGGAAGCAAATACTTGTTTTTCCTGAAATTTCACAAAAAGACCAAGTAAATCCATACAATAATAACATTATGATAAATAATGCTCAAAATAGTAAAACAAAAGGGAATTTGACATAATATGAAGGCAAAGACCGAAATGAGTGAATTATGCAATATTATCCATAAAAATGAGTAATTAGAGCACAAAACACATATGAAAAAGGTCTATAAATGCGACTCAAAATCATCGCATCAAACTCCCCTAAGCTTAAACATTGCTCGCCCTCGAGCAACTAATCCTTAGAATAGAATTGCAGATGTCAACTAAAAATCAACACACCAACCCACATCCCATGTGACTCCCACTGAACGTTCTCAAACTGGCCTTCTCTAACCACATAACAGTAATTACCCTAAAGGCGACAAAAATCATCAATAAGAGAAATTATCCTTCAAACCGATGAACACTATCACATAAGGTAGTTAACATAATAAAATTCGCCGATTCAGCATTGGTGCATCTTGTGATCGCCTACACTACGTTGGTCGCCCTAACTACCATCTACATGGAAGCCGTTCTCCTGATAATCATTAGTGAGGAGAATTTCATGGTGGCCTACCAATCCGAGCAATGGGTGGATGGAATTGGTGGTCCATGGAAGAACTTGGAAGTATTGCACAGTTTCAATATGCATAAAAACAAAGTGTCCTAAATGATGCAAATGCACATTAGAAATGCCCTAATGCCTAAAATTGGGTGAAATGATGCATGCACTAACCCTCCACCTCAAAATGAGATGGAAATCTACTTAAGCCACATCATGTACTCAATTTTCCTGTAATGCAAGTGATATCATGTTCCTTTCTCCCTCTTATTCCATTTCCTTCTAAATTCTCTTTTTTTTTTCTTTTCTCAATTTTTTTTTCAGATTTTCAACAAAATTTTTTTCTTCTCCTCTTTTTTTTTCTTGTAGCCCACCTATCCATAATCGCTTAGAGTTACATGTATTGGGCTGTTTTTTTTTTCATGATTGGAAATCTTTGCGATATTTCGAAGGTATGGAACAGTTTAGATCACTTTTGAGGAAAAATTTAGATACATGGTGTACTTTATGCATGATAATCATGAAAGTCATGAGTGAAACTACATGGCATGCACCTAAAGGTAATGTGCATGAATCCCTATATATTTTTCTCTTTTTATGCAAAAGTATGGAAAATATAAATGCAATTTCTATCTAAATGCTATGCACACAAAAAGGAATTAAAACTGTACTTTACTTCCAATTCTTAGGTGGATTATGGAAAAATGAAGTGGAAAGATCACAAGATTAGATGACTGAACCTTAGAAGAGTATTATGTGTCCCTCCTTACTGACATGTGTAGTGATTCAAAGGGTTCTCTCTCTTATCTCCAATTAAGGTCTCATTACCATTTGGTTAGGTTAGGCTCAAACAACTATTACTATCCACTTTTCATGAGTCAAAGGGAGTATAGGTGTGACATATTGTTTTAAAGTTTACATAATCAATCATTTTCATCGGAAAAGTTCCCCAAGGACAACCAAGTCAAGCTATCCAAAAGACACAAAAATTTTAAAATTCCCTTAAATTTCCCATGAATACACAGCGAGATGACAACTTTTACGACATCCACAGTTACACTAGATAGATGTGGATCCTAAACAAAAACTAAAAATGCAAGAAACAAATAGCAAATAACAACTAAAAGCAACAAAAGAAAAGATAGAGCTGTTCCAGCTACCCCCCTAAGCTTGAATTTGACTATGGCCTCATAGTCAGAAACAAACTTAAGAGTGGAACAGAGATACCCTGATCATTCTTGTGGAGGCGGAGGCGGGTACTGTGGGGCCGTAGGATCCCAAGAAGGATACTCCCCCTGGAAGCTCGGATCGTAATGGGTCCTCGGCGGAGGCTGTGGATAGCCTCCAAAGTAGCTCTGACTCCAATAATGGTCGTAAAAGGGCTCCTGTTGCATCTCCATCCTTTGCAACCGATTGTGTATCTGTCGTTGGTTGTCGAGGATGAGACGTTCATTCTCGAACATCACCCTTTGGTTGTCAAGTAACCGGTTCGTAGTATCCTGAATACCGGTATACATCTCTAGATGTTGCTGCTGTGTCTGATGTATATCCTGCAGCATTGTGTACATTCCCTGCATTGAGTAGGCATCCTCACCTGGCTGCGAGGGCTGTGGTGATGGCGGTTGGGGCTGTGATGATGAAGACACACCCGGATGCATCCTAGGACGCTTCCATGGTGCTACTCGTGCGCGAAGAGGTGTGAAAGCCTCCTCTTCCTCGTCAGCCTCGCCTCCTTGCTCGTCATCACCACCTTCTTCTTCCTCGGACTCGACGGCTATGATCGGCCACCGGAAGTGCTGGGCTCCCTCGATGTGGAAGACGGCGTCCGGCAGTGCGCACTCCTGGTAAGCTTAATTGACGTGGCAATGTGCGTACGCCAACCCATCCCAGAGAAGGATAAGGTTTGAACGGTGCAAGTGTTGCACGTTCACCTTACTCTTTGTGGAAATTGGAGTCATGGACTGAAAATTCAGCCCCAAGTAGTGCGCCAACTTGGTGATGAGCCCACCAAAATGGATCGGAGCCTTCCTTGTACTCCTCTTCACCGCCAGGACGCGCTGCAGAAAGAACGCACCCCAATTGCATTCTTGTCACTTCAGGAGCATGTAGAGGAAGAAAAGATCGCTCTCCTGAAACTTGCTCAATGCTAAATCGCTCCGAGCAAAGAACGTAAGGCTCAACATCCGGTGTAAGACCCGGACGAAGGGATGCTCGAAGTCCACTACCGCAGCATTGTGGTAGCTCACTGTCTTTCCCGCCGGCACTATGACTAGCTCGGCGAAGATCTTGTCGTAGTCGGTGCGGGAATCTGGGCGTCGGTGATCATGTTGGGAGTGGTTTCAGTTAAACATGTTGTTGAACTACTGAAGAGTGATGTTGTAGTTGATGTTGAACAGCCGGAAGGACACCCTCCCTTTAATCCACTCACGGTCCGATGCCACCACGTTGTTGGGTATGACGCAGACGTTGAGGGACGCCATAAACTCCGCCACCAATTCCTTGTAGGTGGGCCATTCGCCGAAGAATGACTGCCCATCCGCATGGCGCTCCAGCTCGCCTGGCCTTATGCTGGTGTGGCGTGCTTGACCCTTTAGCACATAGGCCAAGTTGGCCTCAAATCCCAGATCACGGATCATTCCCCGGTCCACATACCGGGTCGGCTCAATCTTCCGCTTCATAATCTCCTCGTAGACCTTCCTCGCCTCCATGGAAGGGTGAATCAAGCGCGGACGTGATACGGAAGCAGTAGGGGGTGGAACAAACTCCACAATCCCCATGGGATTCACGCTCGAGGACGATGATCCGGCGACGTGCACCATTGTTGCAAGAAAGATGGGATTAGAAGAAGAGAGCTCGGGGAAGATGGAGAAGTGATTCTCCGCTCGGTGAAGATCCCTGCTCGCTGTCGCTGCTCTTCAGTCTTGGAGGGCTCGGGGGAGTGCTCGGCGCAAAGGAGGACGTTTGCTCTGAAGGTGTGACGTCAAATGATGTTGCAAGTCTCCTTAAATAGACTTGGTCGGCGCTACTGTCGACCCGTCGATACCATCGACGCGGGTCGATGGTATCGACACGTCTCGATGCTATCCGCCTCCCTCGCGAGTATCGACGGCTGACGTTTGCTGGATCGGGAAACCCGGATTGCTGACCTGTCGATACCATCGACGGAAGTCGATAGTATCGACGCAGCACCCGGATCGCTGACGTGGACTCGCAATCGTTGTCGATGCCTTGGCACGGATCGTTGACATGGATGTCGATACCATCGACTAGGGTCGATGGTATCGACGGCTTTTATTGCAACACCACCGTTTTGCTGCATTCAACTTGTGATCATGTCGATACCATCGACGAGGCCGTCGATGGTATCGAGTTGACTGAGCAAAATTCGTCTGAACTTCTTCAGAGATCTCGATGGCATCGACTGGCATGTCGATACCATCAACACTTTTATTGCGACCTGCCTGTAGGTATGTCGATACCATCGACGGGGACGTCGATACTATCGACGTAGTGCGATTTTTGCAGCTGTCAACCTAAACCCATGTCGATACCATCAACCAGTGTGTCGATGGTATCGACCCTGCCTGTGCCTGCACATAGAACAAACGGATCAAGGTATCTTCTTTACACTAAATTTAAATGAAATAAAAGCAATCTATGACTAAAATTAACCTAACCTAATGTACCAATGGTTGGGTTGCCTCCCAACAAGCGCCCTTCTTTAACGTCTTAGGCTAGACGTCTTCCCATCATCTCATTCATCCACAAGTGTAATGAGTGTGACCGCATTCACTTTTCTCTTGTAGTCTTCACCAAAATACAACTTTAAGCGCTGCCCGTTCACCAAGAACGTGGCATCTCCATCACGCACAAGAATCGCACCGTGCGGTCTCACCTCTTCCACTACAAAGGGTCCACTCCACCGGGACTTCAGCTTCCCGGGATGCATCTTGAGACGGGAGTTAAACAATAAAACACTATCTCCCTTCTTGAATGTGCGCAGCTCGATATGTCGATCATGGATCAGCTTTGTACGCTCCTTGTAGATGCGAGCATTCTCATATGCTGTCATGCGTAACTCATCTAATTCGTTCAATTCGAACATCCTCTTTTTCCCGGCTTCATCATGGCTCAAGTTCAGCCTTCTTAGCACCCAATGGGCCTTATGCTCCAGCTCCACTGGAAGGTGGCAAGCCCGGCCATACGCCAACCTAAAAGGCATGGTGCCTATAGGTGTTTTGTACGCCGTTCTATACGCCCAAAGTGCGTCCGGTAGTAATGCACTCCAATTTTTCCTCGTGGATGCCATTGTCCGTTCTAGAATCTTCTTGATTTCCCTATTTGAGACCTCCACCTGTCCTTGCGTCTGTGGATGATATGGGGTGCCGATGTTGTGCTTGACCCCATATTTCTTCAAAAGTGTCGAAAATTTCTGATTCCGGAAATGTGTGCCTCCATCACTTATGATCATTCGGGGTATCCCGAACCTGCAGAATATATTTTCTTTCACAAACCTACACACTACATTCGAATCATTAGTCCTTGTGGGGATTGCTTCCACCCACTTCGACACATAATCAACAGCAAGCAAGATATATAAATTTGAATTTGAGGACACAAAGGGTCCCATAAAGTCTATGCCCCATAAGTCAAATACCTCAACTTCCTGAAATACATTCAGGGGCATCTCTTGTCTCCTTGAAATGTTACCTGCGCGCTGGCACAGATCACATTGCCTCACAAAATCATAGGCATCCCGGAACAAAGTTGGCCAATAAAGGCCGCTTTCCAACACTTTGGCTGCTGTCCGAGAACTAGCATGGTGTCCTCCCGTAGGCGACGCATGGCAATGGTGGAGAACACTCTCGTACTCCACCTCCGGCACACACCTGCGAAGAATACCATCCCTGCACTGCTTCAAAAGAATTGGGTCATCCCAAAAATAGTATCTCAAAGAATGAAAGAATTTCTTTTTCTCTTGATAAGACCAGTCTTCCGGGATGATCCCGCAAGCCAAATAGTTAAAAATATTAGCAAACCATGGTTCCTTAGAATCAATTTTCAAAAGTTGTTCATCGGGGAACGTCTCGGTTATGGGTATGTGTAAACCTTGTTCATCTACCCTTTCTAACCTAGACAAGTGGTCAGCCACCACATTTTCAATTCCCGACTTGTCCTTGATTTCAATATCAAATTCTTGTAAAAGCAAAATCCACCTAATTAGTCTAGGCTTTGCATCCTTCTTCTCCATCAAATATTTTATTGCAGCGTGATCGGTCCACACAACTACTTTAGAACCCACTAAGTACTGCCGAAATTTTTCAAAAGCAAACACGACGGCAAGTAACTCTTTTTCTGTAGTTGTATAGTTCAATTGAGCATCATTAAGTGTTTTGGAGGCGTAGAAAATCACAACGGGCTTATTATCTACCCTTTGCCCCAAAACAGCTCCCACTGCATAATCGGAAGCGTCACACATCAATTCGAATGGTTTTGTCCAATATGGCGTTTGAACAACCGGAGCCGAAATCAACTTTTCTTTCAAAACTTCGAATGCGTGAAGACACTTTTCATTGAAATCAAAAACTGCATCTTTTTCCAACAATTCGGATAAAGGTTTTGCGATTTTAGAAAAATCCTTGATGAATCGCCGATAAAACCCGGCGTGTCCCAAAAAGCTTCTCACCCCTTTTACGGAATTAGGTGGGGGTAGCTTAGAAATCACCTCAATTTTTACGGGGTCTACCTCAAGACCTTTGCTAGACACCTTGTGTCCTAGAACTATTCCTTCCGTCACCATCATGTGACATTTCTCCCAATTGAGGACCAAGTGTGTGTCCTCGCACCGCTGCAGCACCTTGTCCAAGTTATATAGACACTCATCAAAAGATGCCCCATAAACCGAGAAGTCGTCCATGAAAACCTCAAGACAACGCTCCACCATGTCAGAAAATATGGCGAGCATGCAGCGTTGAAAAGTCGTCGGCGCATTACATAATCCAAACGGCATCCGTCGGTAAGCAAAAGTCCCGTAGGGACATGTGAACGTAGACTTCTCTTGATCCAAAGGATCAATAGAAATCTGGTTATACCCCGAATATCCATCTAGAAAACAAAAATGCGACCGACCGGCAAGACGTTCCAAAATCTGATCGATAAATGGAAAAGGAAAATGATCTTTAAGAGTTGCGGCATTCAATCGGCGGTAGTCAATGCAAACACGCCACCCGGTTACCAATCAGGTGGTGACAGGTTCATTCAACAGATTTGTAGTAACAGTAATTCCCCCCTTTTTAGGGACTATCTGTGTGGGACTCACCCACGTCGAATCTGATATGGCATATATGATCCCTGCAGTAAGAAGTTTTATGACTTCCTTCCTCACGACCTCCATCATGCTCGGATTCAACCGTCTTTGAGGCTGAATGACTGGTTTGGCTCCCTCCTCGAGTCGAATCTTGTGATGGCAAAGTGTAGGGGAGATCCCCTTGATGTCCGCGACTGACCACCCAAAGGCTCCACGGTGGTTCTTGAGCACTACCAGTAGTTGCTCCTCCTCAGCCGCACTTAAGTATGCTGATACAATCACTGGTAACTTTTCCTTCTCAGCTAAAAAGACGTACTTAAAATGCGGGGGCAGTGGCTTCAACTCCAACTCTGACAAGCAAATAAGAGATGATTGCAGCGGTGGCGGAAGTGTACCTAAGTCTTCATAGTGCCTCGTGTAGAAACATGGAAGCATCTGACGCATTTTGGCGCACTCCTTGAGTGAAGTACTCCGCATCCAATCATAAGTGACATTTAGCAAACACGCCTCCAAAGGCAATTCCGGATATGCATCAAAAACTGAAGTAATAATCGCATCATCCTCCCAAGAAGGTGGAATGTCCTCATTCTCATCATTTGGAAACCCAACAGCCTTGCCTAAAGAGACAACTTTAGTTTGCTCCATAATGTCCACAGCTAAGGTCCCATTATCCATCTTGCTCATCACATGGGCCATATCCAAGAATGGCTTCCCAAGACAAAGTGAGATATTGTGTTCCACATGTTTCACCATGTTGCACTGTGCTTTTGCTTTAGTAGATGCATTGCTAGTGGGCATGACCATCTCAAAGCGATCATCCGCAATGCCCAAGGTCAAGTGACCTCTTCCCATCTCCAAGATCATATCGGTTGTTTCTTGGAATGGGCGTCCAAGTAGCAACTCATTGCCATGCTCGTCCTGCATTTCCATAACCACAAAATCAGCTGGAAAAACAAAACGGTCTACCTTTACCAAGACATCCTCGCAGATTCCATACAGTTTCACCACAGAATTATCGACCAGTTGGATAGTCATGTTGCTTGGCCTTGATTCCTTTAATCCAAGCTTCTTGAATGTAGAAAGGGGCATCAAATTGATGCTTGCCCCATAATCACAAAGTGCCTCTCCAAATTTGAACTTCCCGATAAAACAAGACATATTGAAACAACCGGGATCCTGTCTCTTTGGCGGCAAAGTGCCCATAATGAAAGCACTTACTTGCTCCTTCAGCACCACGACCTCAGTGTCGGGTATTTTCCTCTTCTTAGTGATGACATCTTTTAGGAACTTCCCGTAAGACGGGATTTGCTCAATTGCCTCTAACAAAGGGATATTCACTGATAACTTCCTAAAGCTGTCCAGAAATTTCTTGAATTGTGCATCCACCTTCCTTGCCTTTGCGCTATTGGGATAGGGGACCGGAACGGTATGTGTCCTTTGATGAGGTGGCACATAGGGTGTTAATTTCTGCGGTTCCTCCTCAGTGGCTTGTTCGTCATTACCATCCACAGCTATCTCTTCAGCTTGCCCTGTAACAAGTGTGGGCTGCTCCTTTGTGGTTGCATCTTCAACTTTGTCCTGCGGTGTGCTTGTGTCATCCGTCCTTGGATTCAACACCTTCTTGCCGCTCCTCAGTAAGATTGCCTTGGCCTGCTGGTTTCCCCCGGGAACATTGGTGTTCCCCGGAAAACTCGGATGCGTCGGCTTCTTCAAACTTGCAATTTCAGCCGCCATCTGCGCCATGGAAGTCTCTATAGTTCTCATTTGAGCCCCATGGCTCTGCAAAGTCTGCCCAAATTGATTCATAAATTCACCCTGTTGCTTGATTTGTTGCCCAAATGTGTTCATTAACTCCTGGTTTTGTTTGATGACCTGATTGAGCAACTCAGTGCTCTTGTCCTCTGTGGCTGGTGCAGGCTTGGCGTCCGGATCCTGCAGAAAGTTGTTCGGATCCTTCCATGAGAACTTTTTGTCCTTTCGCCGTGAATAATCATTGTTCATGTACCCTTGCTGTTGCCTCATGTACTTGACTTGAGCCTCCTCCTCGGACTCATTTTCTTCCTTCTGCAGTAACTTCTTTGCGAGAAGATCCATCTTCTCATTTAACTCTCTCATTGCCTTGGACTCACTGGCAACTCTTGCTTGCTCAACTGGGCCTCTCTCTCTTTCTCCCCAGGATTGCTTTCGTGCCATGTTCTTTAGTATTTCCCAGCATCTCGTATCCGTGTTGTTCAAGAAAAATCCTGAACCGGCCGAGTCCAAGTTGCTTCTATCATGCTCGGAGAGAGCAAAATAGAAGATCTTCACCTGTGTCTCCTTGTCCAGTCCATGATGTGGACATCTCCTCAACATGACCTGGAATCGCTCCCAAGTCTCAGAATATGTTTCACCCGCCTGTTGGGTGAAATTGTGAATCTTCCTAATCATGTCATTGGTCTTCTCAGGAGGGAAAAACCTCTCGAAGAAAACCTCTACCATATGATCCCATGATTCAACAAACTCATCGTCGAGGTTATGTAGCCACTCTCTCGCTATTCCTGCCAGGGAACTTGGGAATAACTTGAGGTACAGAACATCCTGTGGGAACCTATCTATCTTCACCATATCGCAATTTTCAACAAACTGACTGATGTGTGCCACTGGGTCCTCATTCTTCAACCCGTGAAATGCATTTGATTTAACCAAGTTAATCAACGCTGGATCAATCTTGTAGGTTGGAATGTTGAGCCCCTGTTTCTTGATAGGCCCCTTTGAAGCTGATGAAGAAGACGCTTTGATCTTCTCCCATATTGTCTGTGGTTCGGCCATTTCTTCTGCTTGCTCTTGCTCAGATTCAGAATCTATGTCGCTTGGGTGATCTTTCTCGTAGTAATCTTCGTCCTCTGGTCCCGGAGGTGGAACCTCAGGTGTGTGATTCGCGTAGTCTGCGCTACGTGTATGCACCATGCAAAGTACCTGAAATAAGAAAATCGGGGTTCAGTACTCTGCTTTGAACGAGTAAACACGATTATAGAGAAATTTAGGAATATTTAAAATTGTTTCAAAATAATAAAAAAAAATATGTGGCCTAGAGTGGCCGCTCTTAGCACTCAAAGTGCCAATAATTCGCCGTGTCCCCGGCAACGGCGTCAAAAACTTGACGTGTATTTTACTACACGCTTAAACGCAAGTATACGCGTCGAGTAATATAGGCCTTTGTGAGGCCCGAGTCGAACTCAGGGATACGTGAATTATTAGAGACTTCTACTAACTATTTGCGATCAGCTAAGCCGAATAACAAATTGAGGGTTGTTGTTAAAATTAAAAGAAAATAAAAACAAAAACGAAACAAACGATCGATTAAATGTTACTTCAATCAATTCAAAAGGGTATCTTTAGGATTGCGGTTTCACCGCGGGTCAACATTGCATTAGGTTTTATATAATTCCTCACTCTTCTCTCTCTATCCAGGTAGTGGCCTGAAAATAGAATTACCCACTGTCGTGGTGTAACTCACTACTTAGGTTTAGGTTGATTCCACCGTCGTAGTAATCATTCCCCTAAACTAAGCACATTATAAACGATCTCTCAGTTCCCACCATTGATTTTACAACTCCTTTGTCAAGGGTTTTATTGATTAATGTAGATTTCGTCTCTTTTCAACCGTTAATTCTTCTGTCGAAGTGATTAAGGGCATTAAGTTATTATTATGGTGATCAGGCATAACAATATATATGGAGAAAATGAATCTATACCACGGATTTGAGAGAGAAAATATGAATTATCAATATAAAATTGTCATACAATGCATTCCCGGGCTACTCCCGGTCCTAAAGATGGAGGGTTTTAGCCTCTCATGTTCATCTCGCACGAATACATGGTAGAAATAGGGGACTTCATAAGAAAAACGTGAAACAAGTGGGAAAACCCCTGAACGGAGAAGAACCGGTAGATCCTTGGCGTAGAATACGAGCTTCCCCACCTGTCGGTGGTGGAATTCGTCTTCGGCAGCGTCCGAATCACCCGGGATGAGCTTCTGGCCTCCGTTCTCCTTTCTCTCCTTCCTTGGCACTCGTGCAATGCAAAATTTGATCCCCCTCTCGTCTGGGCGGCCGTCATCAGGTATAAGTCCCTAATTAGGTCGTCAAATAACAACAGCTGTACGATCGAGATCAAAACAGATCCAACGCATATCTGCCGGCATCGATACCATCGACGCGGGTCGATGGTATCGACCCAGCGGATTAGCAGCAACTTTCCTTTCTTTTAGTCTGAGCGCCTATGGTCATCTCGATACCATCGACTTGGGTCGATGGTATCGACTCTCTTTAGCGTCGGTTGTTGTCGTTTAGCGACGCTGTAGCCTCCATGTGTCGATGGCATCGACTTGGGTCGATGGTATCGACAGTTTCCTCACCAGCAACCTGAAGGGTTCTCGATACCATCGACTTGGGTGTCGATGGTATCGACACTGTGCTCCTCCTCTCGTCTGGCAATCTATGGCTTGGTCGATAGTATCGACTTCCGTCGATGGTATCGACAGAAGCAAATACTTGTTTTTCTTGAAATTTCACAACAAGACCAAGTAAATCCATACAATAATAACATTATGATAAATAATGCTCAAAATAGTAAAACAAAAGGGAATTTGACATAATATGAAGGCAAAGACCGAAATGAGTGAATTATGCAATATTATACATAAAAATGAGTAATTAGAGCACAAAACACATATGAAAAAGGTCTATAAATGAGACTCAAAATCATCGCATCAACTGTGGAGGCTCCGTAAGCATCAGTCTTCAACTAGAAATGTATGTGCCACTAACAAGGGTGTAGGTGGTATTGATCTATGTCATCCTTTGTCTTCCTTCATCTCGATGAGTCGGTACCACCGAGTAGACTCTTGGTGGTGTCTACATGTATCTCTATAATGTTTCCTCAAAATATGTCAATTCTAATGATGGTGTAATCACTGCAACTAACATGATTTTTTCACACACAATCTCTATCTTATAAGAATTTGGCTTCACTGACCTACCCGTAGATGATACCAAATTATTTTCAAACTTTCTCTGTTGATTTTTGGATAATGGATCAGTTCCACTAACAAGTGTTTTAGTGGTGCATACACAGTTAATTTTTGTACACCACACAAAATGCCTCAATGAACCTTTTATCATTGCATAAAAATTTATTTAAATATATTAAATGCAAAAGAAAAAAACAACTAACTAATGACAAAGAAAATTAATAAGGATTTCTAAAATAATCATCCAAATCCATGGATTGACTCCCACAAAGAACCCTTATTTTAGTATTAGGCTTGACATGATACTTGCATTCATCATAGGTTATTGTTAGCTTAAATGTACAAGTTTTAATATTTGTAACTCGAGTACTACCTCACAAGTATATGGGTGTGTTAATAATACAAGATCATCCAAGGGAGAAAGGTTTTGTTAGGCGCAAGCATGTTACAATTAAACAATCTAGATCGTTAAGAAATATGAGTTCACGTAAGTAATGGCATGGGAGCTACTATCCATGCCCAAGAAAAGGAAGATTACTCACTCATGATGATGACACATAGGAAATAGCTACATATTTTAGAGTTTTACACGATTAGATAAGGAATGAACAAGGAAAACCCAAGAAATGAGGAAATGCAAGATAGAACTCTGGCTTGAGGACAAAATCCCACACTTTCTGGTGCTTCTACTCAAACAACCCTCTCTACCCGAGAGGTCTGGGCAAATAGAAGCTCATATTGCATTCCTAGAAGAAGAATGGAGGTTCTCTCTCAAGAAACCACCTCTTCCTCCCCAAAATTACCTCCTCCTTGCTCTGGTCTTTTCTCTAGACAAAATGTGCTTCCAAAATGATGAGAGATAGCCACCCCATATGGGTGTCCTCATATTTAAAATGAGGGGTGGTTGTTTTCAAATTCTACAAAAACTGACAAAGACACAGCATGTTCAATGGCAGACACATTGTGTTGTTGTTTGTAACCACTGGTCGGAACTGCTTCTGTAAGAGTGCATGACATGTCACCAAAATACACGTCGTGTAGCTGCAATTTGAGATCAAACTGAGTGAATAACACATGAAGTGTTGGCTTGATACAACATCTTCTTCAAATTTCTTCACCAAATGGACATGTTCTGCCTCAATATAGAACTTTTGAGTGCATCTTTTGATCAATGTATCATGGTGCGTTGTTGCTTAAACACGGCATGTTTCTTCTCTTTAGAGGAAGCCAAGATCTTATATAATTGAACACGTCATGTGTTAATTAACATATGTCATGTTTCCTTCAAAATAATTAAAATGAACTCCATTAAACATGCAAACTCTTGGGGACTCCAACTAGGATCGTATTTGGGTTGGATTAACCCCATTTCATCATCATTATTGTGTACTTGTGATTATAATCATGAAACAAGTAAAACAACTAAAAAGGTGGCAAATCAAGTACGATTCGAGGCAAAATGTGGTGCAGACTAGATTTAAAGTGTGAGAAAAAATATATGAAAGTCTATATAAAATGTTCACATCAAATCTCTATAATCTTGAACTGTTGCTTGTTCTAAAGCAAAAATAACATGGATACACAAATGAAGAAATTATCAAGCTCATGAATCAATTAAATGAAATGAAAATTTTGTTTCAAGCTAATTCAACAATAGACAAAGTTTATTACAAGTAGCCATATCATCGCCCTAAATAGTCAATATTTGAGATTAGTTTAGTGAAAAGTGTAAAAATCAAATTGAAAAATCATCAAAACAAAATTAGGTAGGATTTAGATTACTAGACCAAAAGAGTAGTGAATATGAAACTTGATCCTCTCAATTATTAAAGATGTAAGGAAACAAAATCCAAATCAACCAAACAGTCTAGAAGCAATCTCTTTGCCTTTAGATAAGAAATAAAGTAAGGGTTTGGCACTTGGCAGATAATGTAGACTTATGCATACATGAAATGTCGATTGGAGTTATTTACCCTCATTTAAGGCGTAACACCTAACCATCACAACTAGATCAAACTTGCACTAGGCTAGCATGCTACATGGGCAGTTTAGCCATCTTTTATAGGGGTGAATGTAAGAAAAACATGTAATGATCAAGTATGAGTCAGGTTCTACTTTAGAACCACGGGCTCTTAATCTAAAAATATTTTCCCCAAATTGAAGAAGAGTTGGTTGGGTTGTTTAGTTAATACATTTCAGTCATTTATTGAAAATGTTCATATAGACTTGGGTTGAAAACAAAATAAAAATTTGATAAAGTCATCTAACATGCTTAATAAGGTGGTGATGTTGATTAACCCAAGAAGATTTTAGAAGCAACATGTATTATATTGGTAAGAATGTGAAAGGTGAACATACGACTAAAGGTAATAAACCAAGGTGAAACAGGAGTTGTTGGCAAAAGAATCCATTTAAATGATACATGATTTGATTTTCTTTCTTCAAATTTATTTCGATACAAGATAGGACAAACAATTCAATCATACAAGGGATTTCAATCCAAATGATGGGGGTGAGCCTCACACCATGCTAGATTTCCACAAATAGAAATAGAAATTGAAACAAGATTTACTAAAAGGGAACTACATTCAAGAAATTAACACCGTAGAACTCTTGGAGAAGCAAATTAACTAGCATAAGTTAATCAATACGAGTTTACATGAGTAATGACATGGGAGATACTCTCTCATGTCCAAGATAAGGAAGATTACTTGTCCATAATGATGATACATAGGAAATTGCTACAAATTTCAGAGTTTGACATGATTAGATAAGGAAAGAACAAGGAAAAGCCAAGGAATGAGGAAGTACAAGGTATAACTCTGGTTTGAGGATGAAATTCCATGATTTCTAGTGCTTCTACTGGTACAACCCTCTCTCTCGAGAGGTCTAGGAAAATTAGAGAAGCTCGTGTTGTAGTCCTTGAAGAAGAATGGAGAAGAATGGAGGTTATCGCTCAAGAAACCACCTCTTCCTCCACAAAATCACCTCCTCCATGTTATGTTGTGTTCTCTGAACGAAATGTTCTTTCAAAATGATGAGAGCTAACCTCCTCGTATGGGTGTTCTTGTATTTAAAATGAAGGGTAGTTGTTTTTGAATTTTGTAGTAACTGATGGAGGCACGACATGTGCAATGGCAGACACATCGTGGTGATGCTATATCCATTGGCCGAAAATGCTTCTGAGATTCACCAAAAGACACGCCATTTAGGTGCAATTTGAGATTGACTTGAGCAAATAACACACAACATGTATTATTTAACACACGAAATGTCGGCTTGATACTGAATGGACATGTCGTGTCTTAGTAAACATAGGCCATGTATGTATATAGAAATTCTAACCACATCTTTAGATTGACGTAACATGGCGTGTCATTGTCTAAACATGACATGTTTCTCCTCTTTAGAGATAACTGAGATCTTCAATAATAGAACATGCCATATGTTAATCAACACACATTGTGTGTCCTTAAAAATCTTTAATCTGAACTCCATCAAATATGCAAATTCTTAGGGACTCCAACTAGGATCAGATTTGGGTTGGATTAACCCCATTTCTTCTTCTTTGTTGTGTACTTATGATCATAATATGAAACAACTAAACAACTAAAAAGGTGGCAAATCAAGTATGATTAGAGGTGAAATGAAGTTCAAAATGGATTGAAAAAATGTGTGTAAAATAGGTGAAAAGTATATGTAAAATGTGCACATCAAATCCTACTAAGCTTGAACTATTGCTTGTACTCAAGAAAAAAGAACATGGAAACACAAATGAAGAAATTGTGAAGCTCAAGAATCAATTAAATCAAATGGAAAATATGTTTCAAGCCAATTCAACCATAGATACAGTTTATTGCAAGTAGCTATAGGATCATCTTAAACACTCAAGATTGCTTTTTAGTTCAGCAAGAAGTGCAAAAATATAAATGGAAAGATAAAAAACATTAGGTAAAATATAGATGACTAGACTAAAAGAGAAGTGAATATGCAACCTAATCCTCTAAATTATTTTATATGGAAGGAAATGATATCCAAATCAACCAAACAGTCCCACTGCAATATCTTTGCCTTTAGATAACAAGTGAGGTAAGGGTTCCTACACACAGAAACTAATGTAGACTTAGTGTAATACTAGTTGGGGTTATTTACCCTCTTTTAAGACACAACACCTAACCATCACAGCTAGATCAGACTTATACTAGGCTAGCATATTGAGTGTGCAGTTTAGCCATCTTTTATAGGGGCGAAAATAAGAAAAAGCACATAATGAACATGCACTAGTTGGGTTCTACTTTAGAACCATGAGGCTTAATCTAAAAACTTTTTCCCCAAATTAAAGAAGAGTTGGCTGGATTGTTTAGTTAACAGGATTTCAGTTGTTTATTGAATTCTTTTATTGAGAGTTGGGATGGAAACACACTATAAATTTGATAAAGTCATATAGCATGCTAAAAAAGGTTGTAATATTGATTAACCCAAGAAGATTTTAGCAGTTAAATATATTGTATTTACAAGAAAGTGAAAGGTGAACATACAACTAAAAGAAATAAACCAAGGTGAAACATGGGTTGTTGGCAAAAGATTACATTTAAATGATACATGATTTGATTTTCTTTCTTCATTTTTTTTTAATACACGATAGAAAAAATAGTTCAATTGTACTAGGGGTTTCAATTCAAGCGATGGGAGTGAGCCTCAGATCATACTAGATTTCTTCAAATAGAAATAGAAACTAAAATAAGATTTACTAGAAATAACCTACATACAAGCAATTAACATCATAGAACTCTTGGAGAAGAAAATTAACTAACATAACTTAAGAAATATGAGTTCACATGAGTAATAACATGGGGATACTCTCCCATTCCCAAGAAAAGGAAGATTACATGTCCATAATGATGACACACAAGAAATAGCTACAAATTTTAGAGTTTGACATGATTAGAGAAGGAAATAACAAGGAAAACCCAAGGAATGAGAAAGTGCAAGTTAGAAATCCAGATTGTAAACAAAATCCCACACTTGTTGGTGCTTCTACTCAAACAACCCTCTCTCCCAATAGGTATGGGTGAAGTAGAGAAGCTACTACTGCACTCCTTGGAGAAGAATGGATAAGAATCGAGGTTCTCTCTCAAGAAATCACCTCTTCTTCCACAATATCACCTCCCCTTGATCTGATCTATTATGGGACAAAATATGCTTCCAAAATGATGATAGATGACCACCCCATATGGGTGTCCTCATATTTAAAATAAGGGGCGGTAGTTTTCTGATTCTACACAAACTAATTGATACATGGTGTGTGCAATGGCAGACACGCCAAGTTGCTACTTGTAACTGCTGACTGAAACTACTTCCACAAAGAGTGTAGGGTGTATTTCCGAAAGACACATTGTGTAGCTGCAATTTGAGATTAACCTGAGCAAATAACACATAGCATGTGTTATTTAAGACATGACGTGTCAGCTTGACACAATAGCCTCTTCAAATTTCTTGACTAAATGGACATGTCGTGTCTTATAAAGACATGCCATGTATGTACACAAAACATTTGAGTGCATCTTCTTATTAATGAAACAAGGTGTGACATTACTTTGACATAGTGTGTTTCTACTCTTCAGAGGGAACTGAGATCTTCTGTAATAAACATGTTGTGTGTTAATTAACATATTCCATGTGTCCTTTAAAATCTTTAAGATGAACTCTGTCTAAATGCAAAGTCTTGGGGACTCCAACTAGGACCAGATTTGGGTTGGATTAATCCCATTTCTTCATCTTTATTGTGTACCTATGATCATAATCATGAAACAAGTAAAATAACTAAAAAGTTGTCAAATCAAGTATGATTAGAGGCAAAGTGAGGTGCAAAATGGATTTAAAGTGTGTGCAAAATTGGTGAAAAGTCTATATAAAATGTGCACATCAAATCCCCCTAATCTTGAACGATTGCTTGTCCTCAAACAAAAAGAACATGGAAACACAAATGAAGAAATTATCAAGCTCATGAGTTAATTAAATGAAATGGAAAATTTGTTTCAAGCTAATTCAAACATACACAAAGTTTATTTCAAGTAGCCATAGGATCACCTTAAACACTCAAGATTGAAGTTTAGTTCAAAAAAAAGTGCAAAAATCTAAATGGAATAATCAATAAAACAACATTAGGTAGAATTTAGATGACTATACCAAAAGACCGGTGAATATGCAACCTAGTCCTCTCAATTATTAAAGATGTTAGAAAATTAAATCCAAATAAACTAAAGAATATAGCAGCAATCTCTTATCCTTTAGATAAGAAATGAAGTAAGGGTAATGGTACTGGGAAACTAATGTAGACTTATGAACATGTGAAATGTCATTTGGGGTTATTTACCCTCTTTTAAGATGCAACACCTAACCATCACATCTATATCAGACTTGTACTAGGCTCGAATGTTAAGTGGGTGGTTTAGCCATCTTTTATAGGGATCAATGTAATAAAAAGATTGTAATAATCAAGCATGAGTCTGGTTCTACTTTAGAACCACAAAGCCTTAATCTAAAACTTTTTCCCCAGATTAAAGAACTATTGGCAAGATTTTTTAGTTAGAATGATTTATGTCGTTTGTTAAAAAATTCATTGAGAGTTGGGTAAAATATGCACTAAAAATATGATATGTCATCTGGCATGCTAAAAATATTATTAGCCCATGAAGATTCTAGAAGTTACATGTATTATATTAGCAAGAATGTGAAAGGTGGACATACGGCTAAAAGCAATAAACCAAGGTGAAACAAGGGTTGTTGGAAAAAAATTCCATTTAAACGATGCATGATTTTATCTTCTTTCTTCAAATTTGTTTTGATACAAGATAGGACAAACATTTCAATCATACAAGGGGTTTCAATCCAAATGATGGGAATGAGCCTCAGATCATACTAGATTTCCATAAATAGAAACTAAAACTAAAACAAGATGCACTAAAAAGAAACTACAACTACACTACCTACCGGTCATTTTCTACCCCTCTAAGCTTGAAATTTGTAGTGTCCTCACTGTAGTAATCAAACTCAAGTTGGTAGCAACTAGTTACCTACCATGAAGAATCAAGAAGAAGAGCTAGCGCCCTCATGACCAGATGGGAGGTGTTGGCACGAAAGATCATCATCATCAAGAATGTTCGTAGGAGTCAGATCATGCTAAGGTGGAGGTGGTGGCAGAGGTATGGTGTAGTAGCCCTATGAAATATGCCACACGTCCATCCTCTATATCATGTCGTGCATGCCAGAATATTGTTGTCTCATCAGATCTAGATGGCTATCATGTTGATCAAATCTCTATTGGAAGTAGCCATATAGGTGTTGCACATAGGGTATGGCCCAACTATACTTTTTCTGTGTACTAGTGGAGGGAGGTTGTGGTGCAACAGTAGCTATAGTGGGTGCATCATCATGGTGATCAGAACTACAGAGATCAAACTTCCAAATGTCCTTGTTTGTCAAAGTTATGCCCTCCAAATCAAACAGGTTAATGAGCTGGTCATCATCAAAATATTGTCTGAATTTGGTATCATCATTGGGAACCTAAATATTTAAACTAGAGGAAACTAGCAATTGTGTTCTTTCCTAGATCAGCCTCCAGATCCATAAAATCAGCATTGACTTTGCGGGCAATGTGGGTGATCAAACCTCCAATCGTGATATTGTCTGACTTCTTCTTGAGGTCCAAGAACATGGTGAGGATAAATTGTCATGAATTGTTTTTGAAATCATTTACCATTGCCCAAAGAAAGAAAAGGTCTAGCTTCCCACATACTCCCTGGGTTCCCTTTTTTGCAAAACCCATGTTCTAAGAAGGCGATGGACATAGAGGAAGATAGGATTGTGAATGTTATCTCCCCTAGATTTCTTTGAATCATGGATTTCCTCATTTGTCATTTCATTCCAGAAAGCATCACTGTCAAACTATGGTGGATAAGAACAACCTCCCCATAGTGGCACTAAAATGCCTCACAAAATTGTTTGAATGTTAACTTGTACCTATGTCCCAAAAAAGTGGATTAAATGATAGTAAATAGCTCATGAAGCTTATTAGGGTCATTCTCAAGCCTTATGAGTAGTTAAAAACTCCTAGGTGATCCTAGGATAAGTTTGCCTCACTGGGAAACATGTGTACCTGAGTCTGAACTCCTCTAGCAAACCTAGGACCTCGTCTTTGAACCCTAGTGCCTCCATTATTTTCTTGCAAGAGAAGCATGTAGGGAGAATCCGATGCGTGATCAACATTTGGTAAGTGCATCTTTAGCCTTCGAGACTCTGAATTGAGTAGTGGAGGCATATATGGGGCTAAGGAAGAGCTTTCCCCTCATGGGTGCTTTGAGGCTTGCTTAATTGGTTCCATTGAGGTTGTGATTGAGCTTGAGAACAATGGGACACAGTGTGTATACTGTGGCACATGGTGTGTCTACTGGGTAGGAGGAGTTGTTAAGTTTAGGAGAATGAATGACCAGACATGATGTGTTATGAGAAATACAGGGCGTGTCTAGTGCAATTTGGGCATTTCTGAGGTTGAGGATGAATGAAGCTATGTGTCGTGTGTTGGCTTGAATATGTCATGTATCCTGCAGTAGATGGTAGATATAAAGGTTGGAGATGACCCAAGTTCCAAGATGTCTCTCGAGTCGATTACGGTGTGCTTCTAATGTAGAGTTTTTGTTGTGTGCTCGGTTGCGGTGGATTTAGAGTTGACGGTGGTTGTGTCACAGCTGATTCAGATCTAGACTTCGACGGTGTCAGTTGAGTCAAGGTGGCAAAGTTAGAGCTCAAGGTTGATAGCATGCATCGCTTGAGACGATGATGAAGAATAAGGCAAACATAGACTAGAGGGTGCACGATGGAGAACGATAGCTTGCACGACTCCTCGTTAGTGTTGTTGGTATGTATGCCCAGAGAGCCAATCATATGATGATTAGGATGAGGGATTAGATACATGATTTGATAAATTAATAATAAAAGGTAAGCTTTAAATTTATTATGTTTTCATTCAGTTATGAGATAATGATGGAACACTATAAATGTCTAGAGAATAATATTACTCAATGACATATGTCTTCAAGTACTAGCCTTGTCAAAATGAGATTATACATATGTTAAGAGTATATACATTCTCATTATGTCCCTAATTGGTTGGTATTGTGAAAGGTTGATAGACAACAATAACACATAAGATCAGAATGTGGGTTGGTTGATAATGCAATCTTATGAGTCATGATATGGCTATAACAAACGTAGCACACAGATACATGTTAGAGAATAGTATATCAGACAGACCCACCATCAGACTGACACATGGAAGTCATAGTCATCTCTCACAATGATGGTGGTTGTGGTTCTTAGACCTAAAATCACTGCACTTATCACATGTCATTGGGTACACTTTGACATCATCAAATGCAGTCCTAAAACATGGGTTGTTATAACGGTGATGATTGGGTGACTTTAACACAAGGGGATTGATTGTGAGTGTAGATATGGGATTTCTAACAGGAGTATGATATCTGAGGCCTCTCGATTAGTGAGACTAAGTAAAGTATGGCCATACGGATGTGAATCAATATGTGATATTGATCTTACATATATCTCATGCAGTCTACTCTGGTTCAAGGAACAAGATTGAATAATAATGAGGGTGATTGCTCCATTCCTCTAGTTCAATCTAGATATCAGTGATAAAGGAACTATAAAAACACTATAACACCATACACAAATTGTAGGTTGAAGTTGCTCCCTAACTTTCCATTCACTTGGGTAGAAATGATGTGCAACTAGGCACCAATCTTTGCTTATGATGCCATAAGCTAGTCATGGACATTCACTGCCAATGTGATATGGGACCTATAGGGTCACACACATAGGAACTCATCTAGAAGAGGAGTTTGATCTTGAATGATAATTGAATAAAGTACTAAGTGTTTAGGTACTCAATTCACACAATAGATTGACGGATTGGCTGAGTGAACTTCCAAATGACCATCTCATAGGGTGAGATGACCGTTTAGGCAACCAGACGGGCATCTCAAGTGTTGAGACGGTCGTTTGGGTTGTCTAGAAGATTAGAAATCAAATTGGCTTAGTTCTACCCTATTAACCGACTTGTTCAAGTTGTTGAACTGATCGTCTCAACTCAAACTCACCAGATGACCATCTACGTGAGTGAGACAGGCGTCTTACTTGTGTGAGAGGGCCCAGTTGGGACAAACAAAAGTTCTATAGTTTTCCAGAACTTGTTTCAATTGTACATACTTGGGGTGCAAGTAAATTAATGTATGACATTAATTAAGAACAATTTTCCAACTCGTATCTGACAGGGAAAGTGAGAAATGACCATCTCGTGTGTGAGACAGCAGTCTCACTTGGTGAGATGACCATTTCATCACATGCAGGTTTTGAAACTTTCAGAAAAGTTGCAAAAAATCAAGATCTACTTGTCCTTTCCACTTCCTCTTTTGTCCCGCATTACTTGGGGACTGGGAACCCTGACCCTAACCCCTCCTACATATAGAGGGGTAATGAGGGCTTCCCATAACACAACTACTACAAAAACAATTGAGAATCAATTTTTCTGACAATTGTTGTCCACTCTAGTTGTGGTAACCACGAGAGCCCAGGCAAGTCCTACCTGACTAGGAAGGGATAGACATGGTAGAGAAACCACTGAGGATAATTGTTGTGGGAGAGCATGTTGATTACTAGTACACCAACGGGAGGGACAACTCCTTCATGTCCATTCTTGCATGATGACAGGAGTTCTAGTTGGTCTGTGGGAACTACTCTAGAGGAAAGAGTCTGTTGGTTGCTACTAGTAGGACAACCTCAACTCACAGTTCATGGCAAGATCTAAGAAGCCACTGCAGTAGTTGTTTGAGTTTGTTGTCTATGGATGAGTAGTTAGATGAGTCTGAGTACAACTAGGAGCTACATAACTACCATTCAAGATAGAGTGTGCATCTACATCGATGAGGATTATCGCTATACTTGCTCTAGGACTAGGTATATCTTTGTGAACCATCCTTCCCATTGCATAGTTATTGACACAATCTGCTAGTTTTTGGGAAATATGTCAGTAAAATTTTTGTTTCCACTACCTACCTGATGCCATATTTCCCTACAGTGGCATTAGAGCCACGTCAATTAATTATGTTTTGGGATAATCGATATGATCAGATTTTTGGTTTTATCGAGTTTATTTATTGCATGCAATGCACATATTTGAAATGGTTGATATGCACATCCATCTAAATCACCGCATAAGAACCCAAAGGTGTATATATATATATATATATATATATATATATATATATATATATATATATATGTATATGTATATGTATGTATGCAATTTACATGTGTCACCATAAAATCAGTTTTGATGGTGGATGTGAAGCATGGTTATGGCCAAAACCCCAAATCTTTGTGTGCATGGTTGTGGTTATTTATTCTTATTCTTAATCGGTTTGCGTACCAAGCCTCTCTATCCTTCCAAATGTAAATTAATGTTTTTCTTCCTATTTCCCCTTGAATGTAACTTGAGGTTTTCCCTATATACAATGTAATAAGAAATATGCTAGTTTTAATTTATGTTTTGACGTGAGATGATGATATGCATAAATGTGAAATAATTGTCTTTTGATACAACCCTATCAACTAGAGGGCTGAGGAGGATAGATGACAGGAGGATGAACCGATCGACTGGTGGCCCAACCGACTGGCTGGAGGTGTCCAGATGCTGCTTGGATCTGAAAACCAGACAACCGTTTCAAAAGAGCCCAACAGAGTGACCTGGAGGCGAGCCGACCGGTTCAAGAGTTGAACCGAACAACCCGGATTGGTTCAAACACAGATCATCACTAACAATAGGATGCATATGATGTGGACCATAGGTGGTAGTAATACCTAGTGGCTCTAAGGAATTACATTAGTATGGCCATAACCATCGCTTATGTCTTTTATTTATTACATGTTCTCATTTGTGGTTATAGCATGTATATGATACATACTATATATGTGGTGATTGGATAAAGTATATGTATTTATACATACAAACTCCCTCAAATATAATATCAAGTCTTAGATTCTTTCCCAAAGTGGCCCACATGAAAATATTGATCGACCAAGCATAGGTTCTGCCTCCACGGTTTGCGTCGTCTATCTCTTGGAAGTGTGATGGTAATAATGTAGGTTCCACCTCTGTGGGGTGCATTATTATCATGTTAGCTTTTGGGTCAGGCTTGACTAGTGATTCTCAAAGCATATGCACCCATAAGAATGCAGATATTTATGGCAAGAGGTTCACATATCATCTATCTAGAATTGCATATGATGCAATTGGAAACAGTCGCCAACCTTGATGGTTGGTTGTGTTTGCAGTGTTGATCCGACCACAGTTGAATTATCTAGGATCCGACCCATAAGAATATTGTACGCCGTAATATTCTAAATTGATATTGAGGGCTATCAATTTGAATAAAATAGCAGGAGTGGTAATAATTAAAGACGTAATTAATATCGTACAAATTGTCAAATCAAACCAAATCAAAAAAATTTGAAAAGGTTGCAATATTTCTTTCTAGAATCAAATGTCAAACACAAAACACATTCAAATTGTGATGAATCCTCAAGAAAGACAAAATGGGATAAAGTTTCATAATTGGTTAAGGACTTCGAGAAATGTTCTCGTCAATGAGTGAAAGCTCTATGTCCTTGATAGACCAATGCCTGGGGAACCCACTCCAAAAGCACCTAAGGCAAAATGGATGCTTATTGGA
This sequence comes from Alisma plantago-aquatica, assembly GCA_963693085.1. Classification (NCBI taxonomy): domain Eukaryota; kingdom Viridiplantae; phylum Streptophyta; class Magnoliopsida; order Alismatales; family Alismataceae; genus Alisma; species Alisma plantago-aquatica. The sequence goes on along the minus strand of OY856410.1, from coordinate 730,958,250 downwards.
AGCAAGCCAATGATGACATAGACATTTGAATACCTAATGCTCTGTTGTATCAACTATGAGTTGCATGAATACATGGACATTCTCGAGATGGTAACACATCCTAAAAATCATGTAAAGCAAAGAAGGTATAATGTCTCCAAAGCGCTAATTGAGTGCAAACTGACAAAGGGATGTCCAGTAGAACCCCATGTTCTCAATGTGTTTGGACATGTGGAATGACTGGGATTTCTCTTAGGTCAAGAGTTGACCATGAATATGATTATGCAAGTGTTGCAAGAATCATATAGTCAGTTTATAAAATGCTTGGCATGCTGGTAGCAAAACAATGAAGAAGGACAAATCTGTGATGATGATCAGCGGAAGTGAGTCCTAGGGAAAAAGCAAGGCTAAGAAGTGTTTTGAGGCAAAGCTGAAGCCCAAGTCTTCTGCGCTAAAAATATGGAGAAGGGTAAGTGTAAAAGAAATTTATCCTTTTCACTTAAAGGATAAAGATAATAAAGTGCCACCATTATCACTTGTTTGAACATTGGAAAGAAATTATTCTCTTCATAGAGGATCTCAAGAAGAAGATAGAGATAGAGATCTCTACTTCAGGACCTGAGAAGAAGTAATCTAGAACTATATGGAGTGAGGGCTGCTGCCACTATAGTTAAAAGTTGTCATTCATGGGCGTATAATAGAATTAGTGAATTGCTATTGTGTACCTGCCAAACATCATATGTTTTGTATGACAAGAACATTAAATGGTGATGCCCTATGTCTCATAAACTATACTTGATAGTTGAAAAGACAAATGTGTATGACACATACATTGAATGACTTGATAACTCAAACAATGGGTACATATAGCACTATCATCTAGAGCGCACAAACAAGAAATGCATTTCTGGAATCCATGTGATGGTTATCTAGACTCTTTTGGTTATTGAACCAATAGATACATGCATGCCTTATTTGTTGTGCAATATGACAAAAGCATCTTCACTAGATGTAGTGGGAGATCGACTATTCCATTAGGACTAGTATATACTGATGTACATAGACCTTTTTGGCTGAATGCTAAAGGTAGTTACAAGTACCTCATTATATTTATTGATACAATCAGTAGATATTGAAATTTGTATTTAATGAAATACAAGTTTGGATCTCTTGAAGTGTTCAAGGAGATCATAGATGAAGTACGTAACTAAAATTGGTAAAGGTATTAAGATAGCTTGATATGATTGATGTTGAAATATGTAAACCAAGAGTTTGAGGACCTTCTTGGAGATCATGATAGTGTATCATAAGGAACTCCACCTAAAACATAATGATATGTAAGAAAGAAGGTATCACACCATGTTAAGTCATGGTAAGATTATCAATAAAATCTAGCTAAACTTACAATTTCTTTTGGGCACATGCTTTACACTAAAATAATGTATCATCTAAAATGGATCAAAAGGAACCATATGAGATATGGCATGCGAAGTGTCCTGATGTGTCTTTCATGGTAATTAAGATTGAAATCTTGTATAAGAAAATAATTTCTTAAAGGGATTTATCCACAAATTACATGAATGTTATTACTACTTGTATTCCAACCCGACGACAAAGTGTTTGTTGCTAGGATGGCTGAATTCCTAAAGGGAACTTAGTTCCAAAGGAATCAGTGGTAGTAAAAGTAGAACTCAAAATGTTTGAGACAAACAAGAAAACATTAAACCTAAGAGGAAAAAGGAGAATTACAAACTGTTGTGGAATCTCAAGTTCCTTAAGTAAACACAGAACTCATAGTTCTAGTAGAACATGTCTTAAGTTTGAAATATTTATGATATCTTATAACTCAAAAGGTCATAAGTTGATCATAGTGATGAGTCAACTACCTACCTAGAAACTATTGAGGAACCAGATTATGAAAAATGGCTTGAGGCCATGAGATCTACGATGAACTCCATGTAAACCAACAAGGTATGACCTTGGTGGATCCACCGGAAGGGGTAAAACCCATAGCGTGCATTTGGGTCTTTATAAGAAGACCAACATGGAAGGGTATATTGGTTGCAAAGAGTTTCAAACTAGTTCAAATTATTGAATGTGATGAAGCCTTTCACCAGTTACCATGGTTAAATCCATCTAGATCATGCTTGTTGTTGCAGCTCATTATGACTATGAGATTTGGCATATGGATTTTAAAACCACATTCCTTAATTGTAATAGTTAAGAGGATGTGTATGTGATAGAACCTAATGGTTTTATTTATCCTTTAATGAAAATAAGGTCTATAATCTACAAAGGTCAATCTGAGGATTGAAGCAAGAATCTCATAGTTGAATTCTTTGATTTGACAAGATAGTGAAAGGGTTAGACTTGAGTCAGAATGAAGATGGAATCTGTGATTACAAAACATTTAGTGGGATCATATTGATATTCGACATAATGATGTGGAATAACGTCCTTATCCTATAAATGTTAAAATTTGGTAAGGAAAATACCTTCTATATGAAGGATTTAGGTGAAGCAACCTATGTGATAGGGATAGATATGGAAAGCTTCTTGACCTAAGTAAAAGCACATACATTGGCATGATGTTGAAGGGTTCAACATGCAAGACTCAATGAGAGAAAACTTATCCATGTTCCATGGAGTTAGTCTTTCAAGATCCCAGTGTACTAGTTCTTATAAAGAACAGGAACACATGGATAGATGCCATTGGATCCATCTTGAATGTAATTTTATGTACTTATCCCATTAACTCATATGCGTTGGACATGACAAGAGGATATATGTCATATGCCAGTGAGAGTCACTAGACTACCATACAGAACATCCTTAGATGCTTGTGAAGCACTTAAAAGATCGGTTTCGTGGTTATGGGAATAAGGAAGAGTTGGATGTAACGGTTTACACTCATGGAAGCTTCCAAATAGACAAAATGATTGCAATAGTGTTTGACATTAAATGAGAACTGTATGCTATAAAGGCATCTGAGATAATGACTATTGTCCTAATCTATAAAAGAAGTTAAGTATCTCTATGTTATAAGAATAGTAGAGGATAATGTATGGATCAAGAAGTTTATATGAATGAACTTGTGTGAGGTTCCAAACCTTTGATGACATAGTAGAAATACTAATGACAACCATGGAGCTACTAGTTAGGTTGGGAATCTTGGATAGCATACTACGACACTTCCATCTCATATGAGTAGTCATACAGTGAAGAGATGTGAAAATTTCAAGATATTGACTTAAAGCAAATGTTTCTAAACCCGCTATAAAAGCACTTATGCAGCAAAAGCATGATGGTCATGTTAGGTCACTCAGGATGATATCTATGGGTGATTGGTTGTAAGTGTAAGTGGGAGTCTGTTGGTATGTATGCCCAGGGAGCCAATCATATGATGATTGGGAAAGGAATTAGATACATGATTTGATAACTTAACGACAAGATTCCAATTAATTATGTTTTTATTTAGTTATGAGATAATAATGGAACACTATAAATGTCTAGAGAATAATATTACTCAATGACGTATGTCTTCAAGTATTAGCCTTGTCGAAATGAGATCATATGGATGTTAAGAGTATATACATTCTCATTATGTCCCTGATCGGTTGTTATTGTGGAAGGTTGATAGACAACAATAACACATAAAATCATAGTGTGGGTTGATTGATGATGCAATCTTGTGAGTTATGATATGGCTATATCAAACCAAGCACACATATACATGTTAGAGAATAGTGTATCGGACAGGCCCACCGTGAGACTGACACATGGAAGTCATACTCAGCTCTCACACTGATGGTGGTGGTTGTGGTTCTTAGACCTGGGTACACTTTGACATCATGAAATGCAATACTAAAACATGGGTTGTTATAACGGTAATGATTGGGTGACTTTGACACATGGGGATTGACTGTGAGTCATGGATATGGGATTTGTCCCCACGATAGGAGTATGATATCCAAGGCCTCTTGGTTAGTGAGATTGAGAAAAGTATGGCCATAAGCATGTGATTCAATATGTAATATTGAGCTTACATATATCTCATATAGTTTTCATTGGTTCAAGGAACAAGATTGAATAACAATGAGGGTGACTGCTCCATGCCTCTAGTTCAATCTGGATATAAGTGACAAAGGAACTATACAAATATTGTAACACCATACACAGATTGTAGGTTGAAGTTGCTCCCCAACTTTCCATTCATTTGGGTAGCAATGATGTGTGACTAGGCACCACTCTTTGCTTGTGATGTCATAAGCTAGTTATGGACATTCACTGCCAACATGATATATGACCTATAGGGTCACACACATAGAAACCCATCTAGAAGAGGAGTTTGATCTTGAATGATAATTGAATTAAGTACTAAAATGTTTAGGTACTCAATTCACACAACAAATTGAGGATGTGCTGACTGAACTGCCAAACGACCATTTCAGTGGGTGAGATGGTCATTTGGGAAGCCATACGGGCATCACAAGTGTTGAGATGGCCGTTTGGGTTGTCAGGAAGATCAAAAATCAAATTGGCTTAGTTTTGTCCTATGAACCGACCAATTCAAGTTGTTGAACTGATCGACTTGACTCAAACTCACCAAACAACCATATAGGTGAGCAATACGGGCATCTTGCTTGTGTGAGATGGCCCGATTGGGACGAACAAAAGTTCTAGAGTTTTCCCAAACTCATTTCAATTGCACATACTTGGGATGCAAGTAAATTAATGTATCACATTAATTAGGAAATGATTTTCCAACTCATATCTGACTAGGAAAGCACAAAATGACCATCTCTTTTGGTGAGGTGACTGTTTCACTTAGCAAAATGATTGTCTCATTTGTGAGATGACCATTTCATCGCACGCAGGTTGTGAGACTTCTAGAAAAGTTGCAAAAATTCAAGATCTACTTATCCTTTCCACTATGCTCTAGTCCTGCATTGGCTGGAGACTGGGAACACTGACCCTAACCCCTCCTATATATAGAGGGGTACTAGGGGCGTCCTAGAACACAACTACTACATAGGAAATTGAGAATCAGTTACTCTCACAATTGTTGTCCTCTCTGGTTGTGGTAACCACGAGAGCCCAAGCAAGTCCTACCCGACTAGGGAGGGATAGCCACGAGAGAGAAACAACCATGGATCATTGTTGTGGGAGAGTATGTTGATGACTTAAAAACCAACGGGAGAGACAACTCCTTCATGTTTGTTCCTATAGGATGACAGGAGTTCTAGTTGGTCCATTTGGGCTACTCTAGAGGTAGGAGTTTGTTGACTTCTGCTAGGAGGGCAACGTCAACTCACAGTCTGTGGCAAGATCTAAGGAGCTGCTGCATCAGTTGTCCAAGTCTACTGTTTGTGGAGGAGCAGCCAGACAAGTTTGAGTGTGACTAGGAGTTGCACAACCATCATCCAACACAGAGTGTGCATCTACATCAATTAGGATTGTTGTTGGACTTGCTCAAGGACCAGGTATATCTTTTTGAAATCATCCTTCTCATTGCATAGTTAGCTCAAGGACCAAGTATATCTTTGTGAAACCATCCTTCTCATTGCATAATTATTGATGCGATCTGCTAGTTTTAGGAAATATGTCAGTAAAATTTTTGTTTCCTCTACCTACCTGATGTCATATTTCCCTATAGGCATCTCATCAAAGGAGGACTGGAGATGATGGAGGTGGCGGCTACGTTGATGATTGGAGTAGATGATGGATCGGAGACGATGGATGCACAAAGGGGTACATAGTCAAGGGCACACATTGTTGCTTGGTTCTACACATGCCATGATATTTTGTAGAAAATGAGGATGGTATCTTGAATTTGGGGGAAAAAACCCTAGTTGTCCCACAAACACATCATGTGATATGAAGTACACGACGTGTACTAATGCACATTTCAGCTGCTCTTTTTATTTTTGTCTTGGTTAGGATACGTTGTGTCAAAAATATTGCACGTCATTTTTCATTACAATAGATTTTAGTGAGAGCTTCCTCTTGCAATGCATGATGTGTGCAATTTTACACACAACGTGCAACATTCCAGTGAACTCCTTGACGCCTTCAAGCTAATGATGACATGCCGTGTTGGAATAAAGACACAATGTGTTTCTTTCTAGGAATTCAGTCAGTAATTTATGAATGATGAGTACATATTTTATCTGAATAAATGCACGACATGTGACTTTCTAGAAGATGGTCAGCATGCAAATGACTTAGTGAACACACTGAGTGGTAATTATGTGACTTTCCAGCAACTTGCTTCTAGAATGATACACCTCGTGTATAAGTACCAACACATCATGTAATCTAGAGATTGGCTTGAGTCGATTTCCTATGAGTGGAGACACGGTGACATTATGTGTTTGGATGAATATTTGAAGAACTTGTTTTTTTGTCTTTTCTCAGCACCTACAATGATGATGATATATGCTCATAAGGGTCTAAACTATTACATTCATCCATGGAAAATTTATTTTAAAAGTAAAAGTTCTTGAGCAAAAACTTGAAATGAAATCTATCCTAAATGTTGGGTCAACTACCACAAGGTTCTCCATTTAGAGCCCAGATTAAGACTTGAGGCAGAAACATCAAGCATTTGTGACGGATCATGAAGCTCCCTGGTCTATCTTATCTCATTCAATATATAATTTTCAGCATTAGTCATTAACTTTGAACAAAGCTTCTTTTCCTTAGGGTAAGCTTTCAACACTAAGAAGGAGTCAAACCATTTAGAACACAACTTCCCTGAGAAGAATTTGAGCTTGGAGTTGAATAGCAACACTTGATCTCCTTCCTTGAAATATTTGGTGTGGATCCTCTTATCATTCCATTTCTGTGTTTTCTCCTTATAGATCTTGGCATTTTCATATGGATCACATCTCTTCTAGCTCCTAGAGTTGTAGCATGCTTCTTTCTCCTATTTTCTTTAGGTCATAGTTGAGAAATTTTTTATCCCTCAATGCTCTATGCTCAAGTTCTATAGGTAGATGATAGGACTTTCCACATATCAACTTGAATGGAGTCGTGCCAATGGGTGTTTTATAAGTTGTCCTATCAACCCACAATGCATCATCTAATTTCAATGCCCAATTTGTTCTTGAGTTAGAGACTATCTTCTCTAATATGGCTTTCAATTGTCTATTTGAAATTTCAACTTTCCTTGAAGTTTGTGAATGGTATAGTGTAGAGATCTTATGATTGACACCATATTTGCTCAATATATTATTGAAGTTTCTTTCATTAAAATGACTTCCTCCATCTGAGACAACTGCTCTTGGAACCCCATATCTCAGAAAAATGATCTTCTGGGATAGCTTCATCAAGGATTTGCATCTAGATCTTGATTGTGAATAGCCTCTACCCATTTTGATACATAGTCACACACCACTACGATGAACTTGTATCTGCATGAAGAGGAAATGGGTCCATATAATTTATGCCCCATCCCTCAAAAAATTCAATCTCAAGAATTGAATTCAGTGGCATCCCATCTCTCTTTGAAATCCCTCATGATGTTTTAGACTTATCACATGCTTTAACAAATTCATGCACATCCCAAAATAGAGTTGGCCAATAAAAACCTACTTGTAGAATCTTGGTTGAAGTCTTATCCAATCCAAAATGTCCTCCATAAGGGGAGGAGTGACATTATGAAATCACACTTGGGATGTCCACATTAGGAATGCATCTTCTAATCAGTCCATCTGCATATTGCTTAAATAGTAGGGGATCATCCCAATAGTAAAATTTGACATCATGAAGGTACTTGTTTTTCTATTGATAGGTGACATCACGAGTAAGGTATCCGGTGGCTAGATAGTTTGTGAAGTCAGAGAACCATGGTGCCACAAGCAATTTCACTGCATATAGCTTCTCAATGGGTAGGTTGTCATCTACAGAAACCTTATCTTTGACACTTATGGAGAGGCATGAAATGTGATTAGCTACATTGTTTTCTATCCCCTTCTTATATTTGATATCCTAATCAAACTCTTGTAATAGTAGTATCCAACATATAAGATGGGGTTTGGCATCTTTCTTTATCATGAGATATCTAATTGCATAATGGTCTATATATGCATTGACTTTGAACCCCATAAGATACTGTTAGAACTTCTCAAAAGCATAGACTACATCAAGCATCTCCTTTTTTGTAGTGGCATAACTGATTTGAGCATCATCTAAGTCTTTCTTGCATAATGAATGGCATGAAGCTTATTGTCTCACCTTTGTCCTAGGACTACCCCTTTGGCATAGTCAATGGCATCACATATGATTTCAAAAGAAGCACTCCAGTCCAATGGTTGAATGATGGGGGCTGGGATAAGATCATCTTTTAATTTTTTGAACACTACCTTGTGATCTTCATTGAATACAAATTTTGCATCTTTTGATAACAAGGAGAAGAGAATCTTTGCAATCTTGGAAAAATATTTAATGAATCTTCTATAAAACCACGTATGTCCCAAAAAGCTTCAAACCTCTTCTACTAGTTGTTGGAGTTGGCATATTGTCATAGATTCTAGCTTTGCTTTATTAACCTCAATTCCTTTGCTTGAAATGACCAAACCAAGTACAACCCTATATTGTACCATAAAAAGGCACTTCTCCCAATTGAGCACAAGGTTGATCTATTTACTCTATTGCAAAACATTATTTCAATTTGACAAGCAATCATCAAAGGAATTTCCATAAACATTGAAATCATCCATAAAATTATTCATAATCATTTCTCTGAAATCAGAAAATATGGCCATAATGCATCTTTGGAAAGTAGCAGGTGCATTACATAACCCAAAAGGCATTCACCTATAAGAATATGCCCCATAAGATCATGTGAAGGTTGTTTTTTCTTGATCGGGCGGATATATAAGACCTGAAAAAATATAGAATACCCACCTAAAAGAAAAAAAAGTGTGATTAGCAAGTCATTCCAACATTTAGTCATTGAAAGTTAGGGGGACATGGTCTTATCTTGTGGCTTTATTTAGTTTTCTATAATCAATATGTTGGTATGTATGCCCTGAGAGCCAATCATGGGATGATTGGTGGGATACATTAAGATTGATTTGATAAACAGCAAAGGCAAGCTTCCAATTCTTTTTGGTTCAGTCATATGAGATAGTAATAGAACAGATTGAATGTCTAGAGAATGACAGTACTCAATGACGTATGCGTTCAGGTTGAGGACCTGAACGATGAGATCATACGGATGCTAAGAGTTTATACATTCTTGTTATGTCCCTAGTCGGATGTCATTGTGGAAGGTAGATAGACAACAATGACACACAAGACTAGATTGTGGTGTTGGTTGATGACAGAATCTCATTAGTCATGATATAGAGATATCAAACCAAACACATAGGTACTTGTTAGAGAACAAGTGTACCGGACAGACCCACCGTGAGTTTGACACATGGAACCATGACATGGTACTCACAGTCAGTACTCACAGTGATGGTGGTGAGTGTGATTCTTTAACCTGAAATCACTACATTCAACACATGTCGTTGGGCACACTTTGACATCATCAAACGCAGTCCAGAAACATGGGTTGTTATAAAGGTGATGATTGGGTGGCTTTGACACATGGGGCTTTTGAGGGGTGAGTGATAGATATGGGATTTGTCCCTCCTGATGGAGTTTGATATCCATGGCCACTTGATGAGTAGAATTGAGAAAGGTGTGCACGCATGTGTGAATCAGTATGTGATATTGATGTCATGCATATCTCTTCCAATCTACTCTGAGATCAAGAAAGTGAATGAACATTGACAGGATGATTGTTCCATGCCTCGAGTTCATTCGGGATATCAGTGACAATGGAATTATACATTCACTGTAACACCATTCACGGATTGTAGGATTGAAAGTTGTTCTCCAAATTTCTACTTTCACTTGGGTAGCACTGATGTGTGACTAGGCACCGCTCTTTGCTTGTGAAGTCATAAGTTTTATGGACTTTCACTGCCAACGTGAAATGGACCTATAGGGTCACACACATATGATTTAACCTGGAAAAGGAGTTTTGTCCATAAACAATGTTTAGATTGATTACTAAAGGAGTTTAGTAGTTCAATTAAACACTCAATCAATTGATAGCTCAGTATCATAATGTTCAAGGTGTTGGACTGATTGATTAGAGTATCAGATTGATTGAAACTGCAATTGACTGTTTCTGCACAATCTGCACTCCCAACCGATCGGCTCATGTGATGAACTGATCGGCTCAGCTTGGTGAACCGATCGGCTCAGGTGGTGAGTCGATCAGTTCAAAGATAGGGTGAAACGATTGCTTCAAGTGTTGAAACGATCGATTCAACTGGTGCAACCGAGCAAGTTGGGGAAGTAGGATTGGTGAGAAATTTCCTTTCGTTTCACTTGTCCAATTTGATTGGAACAAGGATTGGTATTTGATACCAATTAGAAATAAAAGGTGGAAAGTCAATTGGGAACTGACCAGGACCACGAACCGACCGGTTCAGAAGTGAACCAACTGGTTGAGGTGTCCCAACTGATCGGTTGAGGAGTCAACCGCCCGAATCAGGTCCCCAACCGACCGTTTTAGAAATGAAACGATCGGTTCAGGTTGCGCAGTTGGTTGTTTTTATAGAAAATCTCGAACCCTTCTACTCCTGCTTTAGTCCCGCATTGCCCGGGATTGAGAACCCTATCCCATGACCCTCCTATATATATAGGGGTATTGGGGGTTTCTCAAAGAATAACACAGTGCAACCAGTTGCTCTACAAAGTTGTCTTTCTCTCTGGTTTTGGTAACCAAGAGAGCCCGAGCAAGTGCTACCCGATAAGGGAGGCACAGCAAGGGAAAGACAACTGTAGAAAGCGATTGGTGGCAGGAGAGTGTGTCAGTGACTAGTACGCTGATAGGAGGGTGTGACTCCTTCCAATTCCTTGTGAGACAAGGAGATTGGAGTTCCAGGTGGTCTGTGTGGACTACTTCAGAGGCGGGAGGTTTCTGCCACTCGGAGGACAACTGTCAATCTAGACAGTCCCGGTGAGACCAGGAGTCATCAGTCCCGGTGCGACCAGGAGTTGCACAGACACCGTCCAAGACTGGAGGTGAAGACCACGCAAGCCATGAGGTATTATCGCCGAGCAAGCCTCGGACAAGGTATGATTCCACAAACCATCCTTTTCTATTGTATAGACGTTGATGCGTTTCCTTGTTCTGGGTTTGGGGAGGAGAAATTTTTTGTTTCTGCTGCCTTCTCTGCCTCCCCTAAAACCCAATAGTGGTATGAGAGCCACGTTAACTACTCTATACTTTAGGATTATCGATATGATCAATTTTGATTTGTCGCCTTTATTTATTGCATACGATGCGAATAAAATTGGCTTTATGCATGTCCAATCCTAAATCCCAATTTACATATATGATATGTATCATTAATGCACTCGATACGCGTCGCCCTTAAACGAGATTTGTGGTGGATGTATAGCGTGGTTATGGCCAATAAACCATATATGTGTATGGTTGTATGTTGTTGCTTGCATCTCGGTCTGCGCACTGATCTTCCCTTTCTCCTATTCCTGATATAACTCGAAATAATTCGAGATTTCTTTCCTACCTTTTCTCCCCTCGAATGTAACTCGAGGTTTCTCTTTTACAATGTAAATAGGGTAGCATTTTTATTTCCTATTATGTCAAAGAACGGAGGACATCCTAACGACAGATGAGATGATCGGTTCTAGGCGTGAACCGATCGGTTGACATTCCAGACAATCGGTTCAAGGAGTGAGCCAATCGGTTGATGACCGGTTCGAGGAGCAAGACGAGCCGGTGGCGACCATGATGAGATGCATGATGACCAGGCGAATCGATCAGTTGGAGGAGCCAACTGATCGTCTAGTGGCACCCAGCTGACCGGCCTGATGGCGAGTCGATCAGCCATGTGATGAGTTGATCAAACCCAGAAAGGCAAAGCATAGAGTTCATCTTGTATAGGTTGCATGTGATGTAGACCTAGATGACCGTGATTCATCTTGGCTCAAGGAATCACATTAGGATGGCCACAATCATCAATTTTATCATTTTGCATGTTTTCTGTGGGATATAGCATGTATATGATACGTACTATATATTATGGTGATTGTATATGTATATGTATATATAAAACCAAATCCATCATTAAAATATTAAGTCTTATATGCCTTCCATTAGCGGCACACATGAAAAACTCGAATGACCAAGCGTAGGTTATGCCAAAGCGTGGTGTGTCGTCTATCTTGTGGAAGTGTGAAGGGTAGAGATGTAGGTTCTGCCAAAGCAGGGTGCATGTTTACCGTGTCGGCTTTTAGGTTAGACTTAACTGGTGATTCTTAGAGCGTCTAATCCCAGAGGCAAGGAATGTTCATGGCAAGGTGTTGCACATGTTCATTCATCAAGAGTTGCATATGATGCAATTGGCAAGAGTTGTCTACCTGAGAGATCTAAGTTGTGGGTGACAACCCTAGCTGGTCCATGACTTAGAGGATTTCAGAATCTTGCCCACTAGAAGGTTGTACACTGCAATCTTCCGAATTGATGGTGAGGGCTATCAATTTGAACTAAAATAGTGGGAGCGATAATTATATAAAGGCCTAATTATATTGTCAACATTTCAAATCAATCAAATAAGTCAAAAATGAGTTTTTGGACTAAAATTGCATATTTCCTTTTGTAGTACAAATGACAACAAACAACAATCACTTTTCTTTGCGATCAGTACTTGAAAAGGACAAGATAAATGGGACAAACATCCATGACTAGTATAGGACATTGAGAATTGTTCTCACTCAAGAGCAAAAGCTCTATGTCCTGGATACTCCAACTCCAGAGGAACCTGCTCCTAATGCACCAAAGGCAGAAAGGGACGCTTACAAGAAGCATTCTGATGATGCCAATGATGCAAAGTGCTTGATGTTGTGTTCCATGAACCATGAGTTGCAGAGACAACATGAGAACATGGGTTTCATTGAGATGATTCAGCATCTCAGGAACATGTATGAAGATCAAGCATGGCAAGAGAGATACGATGTCTCAAGGGCACTGTTCAAGTGTGTCATGACAGAAGGAGATCCAGTTGGTCCTCACACACTCAAGATGATTGGGTATGTGGAGAACCTGCAAAGACTGGGATTTCCACTAAGCCAAGAGTTGGCTACTGACGTGATACTGCAATCGTTGCCAGAATCCTACAGTCAGTTTGTGATGAACTACAACATGAACAACTTTGATGGGCCACTGTCAGAGTTGTTGGGCATGTTGAAGACAGCCGAGACAAAGATGAAGAAAGATAGGCCTAAGTCTGTGATGGTGATCACGAGCAAGAAAGGCAAGTCTAGGCGTAAGGGCAAGGGCAAAACTAAGAAAGGTTCTGATGCTAGCTAGGAACCCAAGTCGTCTTCAGCTCTCAAGGCCAAGGGAGGCGTGACCAAGAAAGGAAATTGCCACCATTGTCAAAAGCCAGGACATTGGAAAAGGAATTGTCCTCTCTATCTGGAAGAACAAAATAAGGAGGAGGCGAAAGCCGTCTCTACTTAAAGGTGTCATGAAAGTAAACTTGTAACACTTTTTGAAGTATATGATACCAAGATGTAAAGTGTAAAGCACTCAAAAAATGGGGCAAGCATTGCTGCCATAGATAGGAGTACTTTAGTTTATTTTTAGCCTAAAATGCATGTAATACAGTTATGAACTGCTATTTCATATTTGCCAATAGATAGAAACACTTTATTTTTGCATATTGTATGACAATAATGGCAATCAATAAAGAGATGTTTCAATTTCTAAAGATATGATCTTTGTGGCAATGCCTTGTTTATCTTGTGGTATTTGATATCCATAAGATAATATGATACCTAATAGTTATAGATAACTCAAACAATCAAATTAGCATCAATCATAAGAAATTCATTTCTAGTTTCCATGTGATGGATAAATCTAGACTCTTTTGGTTAGAGAACCAATAAGAGACATGAATATCTTGGACATGATTAATCAATCTTCACTAAAGGTAGTGGGAGAATGATTATCCTATTAGATATAATACATGTGATGTATTTACATACCTATTGGAACAAATGCTAATACTTCAAATGGTGTTTAGATAAATACCAATACAAATATCTTGAAGTGTTCAAGATTATCATAGATGAAGTGCAAATTTGGTAAAGTGTTAATTCTTGATGAGATCAATGAATGAAATACTTGGACCAAATGTTTGAGATCCTTATGAGTGATTATGATAGTGTATCATAGTGAACTCATGATTAAGGCATGGTGATGTCTAAATCAAGAAGGAATCATACTCTAAGGAGTTAGAGAATGATTATCAAATAACTGAATTCTTCTTAATAAATGAATACCCCACACTAATAAAGGACATTAAGAATCACAAGGAGTTGTGAGTTCTTATATCCTTGACAGATACACCTCAATTATCTATGTGATGAGTTGTTCATGTGATGAATCAACAATCTAGATGAATATGAGGAACATAATTTTGAGTTATGGTTTATGACCATTACATCCTAAATGACATCCATGTGAACCATAAGGTATGACCTTGATGGTAGCACTCATTGGATGAAATCCATAAGTGCAAATGAGTCTTAAGTGTTAAGACACATGGATAACATTTTGAGAAGGATTATGCTTGTTGATTAAAACTTAATGACTAAGAAATTTTGCATATGGATAATAAAACTACATTCCTATGAGGAATAAAACAAGGATGTGTACGTGACACGACCTATAAGGTTTATGAATCCACTAATGCAAATGAAGTCTATAAGTTACAATGGACTAATCAATGTGATTGATTGAGTACAAGCAACTCAGAATTGGATCTTTACTTTGATGATATAGTCAAAGGGTTTGAATGATATGTCAAAGATAAAGAAGGGATTTGTGATTTAGTAGGAGCGTGTTCACATTCCACATGTTGATGTGAAATGGAAACATTCTAGAATGGAAATCCAAAGTGGATATTATCTTTAAGGAAGATAGAGACGTTTCCTATGTGATAGGAATAGAGATATATAGAGATAGTTCTCGAAAACCTCTTGACATGAAAAGAGAAAGCATACATTGGAAATCTGTACTGAAGGGTTCAGTATGCACAGATTCAGTGGGAGAAAACGTGTCCATGCTACATGGAGTTAGTATCCCAAGGCCAAGTGTCCAATTCTTATGAAGAATGAGAACACTAAGAATAGATATGGATCTATCATGTATTTAATCATCCCATCATCTTGCATGTATCAACATGGCAAGAACAAAAATGCATTCATCATCTTGTATGTAGGACATGGCAATATGATGTGCTCATCCTGATAACTCGCATGTGGGACATGACGAGTGGATGTTTGTCTACTTCTAGTAAGGGTTACTGGAATACCATGAGAACTTTATAAGTACTTGTGAAGTACTAGTTCTATGGAGATAAGGAAGAGTTCAATGTAAAGAGTTACATTGATGCGAACTTCCGAAAGGACAGAAAAATTAATCGCAAAATATATATAGGATATATAAAAGTGAAAGTTTGTTGATAATTGGAAATGTTCCAATAAAACCATTTAAAAGGAAATGTTGAGTATCTATGAGTTAGAGAACATCAGTGGATACTATATGGATCTGGAAGTTCATGAGATGAACTTATAGATATTCTGCTCATTGATGACAAGTATGGAATCCTTGATCATGCAATGTGGCTAAAGGTTAGCAAAGGAATACTATATCACATATTATGACAACTCCACCTCATACGTGTGACGTACAATGAAGAGATGAGAGACATGCAGTTAAAAACTGACTTTGGCAAGGTGTTGCCATTACTCACTATGTTCGCACTAGAGCACAGTAACATGTGGGACATGTTTGAAGATCACTATGAATATGATTCAAGGGTGTTGGCTCACTATGCAAGTGGGAGTTTGTTGGTATGTATGCCCTGAGAGGCAATCTTGGGATGATTTGTGGGATACATTCAGATTGATTTGATAAACAACAAAGGCAAGCTTCCAATTCTTTCTGGTTCAGTCATATGATATAGTGATAGAACCAATTGAATGTCTAGAGAATGATAGTACTCAATGACGTATGCTTTCAAGTTGAGGACGTGAATGATGAGATCATGCGGATGCTAAGATTTTGTACATTCTTGTTATGTCCCTAGTGGGATGTCATTGTGGAAGGTAGATAGACAACAATGACACACAAGACTAGATTGTGGTGTTGGTTGATGACAGAATCTCATTAGTCATGATATAGAGATATCAAACCATACACATAGGTACTTGCTAGACAACAAGTGTATCGGACAAACCCACCGTGAGTTTGACACATGGAACCATGACATGGTAGTCACAGTCAGTACTCACAGTGATGGTGGTGAGTGTGATTCTTTGACCTGAAATCACTACACTAACACATGTCGTTGGGCACACTTTGACATCATCAAACGCAGTCCTGAAACATGGGTTGTTATAAAGGTGATGATTGGGTGGCTTTGACACATGGGGCTTTTGAGGGGGGAGTGATAGATATGGGATTTGTCCCTCCTGATGGAGT
The DNA here is from genome assembly GCA_963693085.1 of Alisma plantago-aquatica. Taxonomy (NCBI): domain Eukaryota; kingdom Viridiplantae; phylum Streptophyta; class Magnoliopsida; order Alismatales; family Alismataceae; genus Alisma; species Alisma plantago-aquatica. The sequence goes on along the minus strand of OY856410.1, from coordinate 730,941,686 downwards.
TTGATATCCATGGCCACTTGATGAGTAGGATTGAGAAAGGTGTGCACGCATGTGTGAATAAGTATGTGATATTGATGTCATACATATCTCTTCCAATCTACTCTGAGATCAAGAAAGTGAATGAACGTTGACAGGATGACTGTTCCATGCTTCGAGTTCATTCGGGATATCAGTGACAAAGGAATTATACATTCACTGTAACACCATTCACGGATTGTAGGATTGAAAGTTGTTCTCCAACTTTCTACTTTCACTTGGGTAGAACTGATGTGTGACTAGGCACCACTCTTTGCTTGTGAAGTCATAAGTGTTATGGACTTTCACTGCCAACATGAAATGGACCTGCAGGGTCACACACATAGGATTTAACTTGGAAGAGGAGTTTTGTCCACAAACAATGTTTAGATTGATTACTAAAGGAGTTTAGTAGTTCAATTAAACACTCAATCAATTGATAGCTCAGTATCATAATGTTCAAGGTGTTGGATTAATTGATTAGAGTATCGGATTGATTGAAATTGCAATTGACTGTTTCTACACAATCTGCACTCCCGACCGATTGGCTCATGTGATGAACCGATCGGCTCATCTTGGTGAACTGATCGGCTCAGGTGGTGAGTCGATCGGCTCAAAGATAGGGTGAAATGATTGCTTCAAGTGTTGAAATGGTCGATTCAACTGGTGCAACCGAGCAAGTTGGGAAAGTAATATTGGTGAGAAATTACCTTTTGTTTCACTTGTCCAATTTGATTGGAACAAGGATTGGTATTTGATACCAATTAGAAATAAAAGATGGAAAGTCAATCGGGAACTGACCAGGACCACGAACCGACCGGTTCAGAAGTGAACTGACCGGTTGAGGTGTCCCAACCGATCCGTTGAGGTGTCAACCGGCTGGCTCAAGTCCCCAACTAACCGTGTCAGAAATGAAACGATCTGTTCAGGTTGCGTAGTTGGTTGTTTTTGTGGAAAATATCGAACCCTTCTACTGTTGCTTTAGTCCCGCATTGACCGGGATAGAGAACCATGTCCCATGACCCTCCTATATATAGGGGTATTGGGGGCTTCTCAAAGAACAACACAGTGCAACTAGTTGCTCTGCAAAGTTGTCTTTCTCTCTGGTTTTGGTAACCGAGAGAGCCCGAGCAAGTGCTACCCGATAAGGGAGGCACAGCAAGGGAAAGACAACTGCAGAAAGCGATTGGTGGTAGGAGAGTGTGTCAGTGACTAGTACGCTGACAGGAGGGTGTGACTCCTTCCAATTCCTTGTGAGACAAGGATATTGGAGTTCCATGTGGTCCGTGTGGACTACTTCAGAGGCGGGAGGTTTCTGCCGCTTAGAGGACCATTATCAATCCCGACAGTCCCGGTGAGACCAGGAGTCATCAGTCTCGGTGCGACCAGGAGCTGCACTGACATCGTCCAAGACTGGAGGTGAAGACCGCACAAGCGGCGAGGTATTGTCTCTGAGCAAGCCTCGGGACAAGGTATGATTCCACAAACCATCCTTTTCTATTGTATAGACGTTGACCCGTTTCCTTGTTCTGGGTTTGGGGAGGAGAAATTTTTTGTTTCCGCTGCCTTCTCTGCCTCCCCTAAAACCCAACACAATACACATTCGCCACCCAGTTACTACCCTTTTTTTAATTAATTCATTGTTGTATCATTTCATTATAGTGGTTCCTCATTTTTTAGGTACAACATGTATAGAACTTACCCACGGATTGTCACTTATAGGATATATTATGCCTAAATATTTTAGCTTAAAGATTTCTTTCTTACAACTTCCATCATGTTTCTATTTATCCTTCTTGGTGTATCTATGAATGGCTTAGCTTCTTCTTATAAGGCTATGTGGTGCATGCAAACAGAAGGGTTAATTCCTTTGAGATCATATGTGGAGTATCCTATCACATCTTTATATAATTTAAGTTCTTTCAACAACTTACCTTCCTATTCTTGAGTCAAATAAGCATTTATTATAACATGAGAAGAAATATTTGGGTCTAAGATAGCATTCCTTAACCATGGTGTGAGGGGTTTAAGTTTTACCTTTCTGGAGTGGTGGTGTCACTTGCCTCTTCCTCAATTGGTACTCCCTTGGAAGTGGAGTTTGCTATAGCTTAAGAAATTTCTTAATTGAGAACAGTCATCGAGTCTTTCTGTCCTCTTCACCTTCAAGATCATCAAAACTTGTTCAAGAATGTTCTTTTCTTCTTCTAGCAACGTATCAATGCTATTCATCAAACAAGGATATTATTTACAACTGGGTGCTTTCACAGCATTGTAGACAAAAAATACTAGACCTTCATCTCCAACTCTAACATTCATCTTTCCTTCTCTTACATCTACAATATAGCCTGCAATCTAGAAAAAAGGTCTCCCAAAAAGGATGGGATTTGTTGGATCTTCATGCTTGTCTAGAATAACGAAGTCACGGGGGATGTAGAACTTCCATGTCTGTACAGGGATGTCTGCAACAATTCCCCTTACATATTTAATTGATATATCAGCCAACTGTATAGACATTAAGGTAGGTTTCAAATAGCCCAAATCCAAAATTTTCTATAGAGAAAAGGAACTAAACTGATACTCGCACCAAGGTCTACTAATCCTTTGTCAAATGTTGAATCTCCAACTTTGCATGGTAGAGTGAATGCACCTGATCATTGGGTTTCTCTGGAAAGAAATTTTTAATGATAGAGCATATTTTTTTAGATAGAATCATTGTTTCAACTTAGTAGGGCTTCCTTCTCCTTATGAGAATGTCTTTTGGGAACTTGACATAGGAAGTCTTTTCAACTATTACTTCAACTAAAGGAATATTTATGTACAACTTGTTCAAGATGTCCATTAACTTTTTGAACTTAGCATCATCTTTTGTGTTGGCAAACCTATGAAGAAAAGAATGAATTAGGCTTGTAAAAGGAATCATCGTGTTGTGGATTTCCAGTAGTCTTCTTCCTCTAGCTTTCAACAGTCTCTTATATAGTTGTGTCAATGACTTATTCAGATTTCCTCTTTGAAGGTGGTGAGCATCCTCCAAGCACTGCTCCACTCCTAAGCATCATGGACTTTCATATCTCTTTAGGATTCATCTTTGGTTGGCTGGACAAGGAGTCAGAGGGTGTTCTTTGACTAGTAAGAGCTTGTTGTGAAATCTAGATTTCCAACATCTTTGTATGAGTGGTGGTGTCGTCTACTTTTGGAAGAGCATTGTTGGATGGAATCTTTCATAAGCTGACCATGTTGGCGAAATTCCTAATTTTCTCTTATTTGAACTGAGACAAAACCTTCAAGAAGAGACTCTAAATTGGACTTTTGTTGTTGTTGGTTGGTTGAAGAATCTATTGAGATTGTTGTTGAAACCCAGATGATTGTTTGTCATTGGTAACCTACTCCCCAAATGCACTGGTCATTGACCTTGAGCTTTCTGGGGGTTTTGACATTGTTGTTGCGGTAGGAAAAGTTTAGATGATCACTCCTACCTAGATTATAGGTATTGAAATATGGAACGTTTGTCTCAAAACATCTAGCTTAGAAGAAATAAGATCATCGACATTAATAGCATGGACATCGTCTTGTTTTCCTGTAGAAATAGAGGATGAGGAGGGTTGATTACTCCTTTTAAAACTCAACTGGCAATGGTTGATTGCCATATCTTCTATATAGCATAGGTCTCCCAGTAAGAGTTATTTATTAAAGATCCATTGGTTGTAGCATCTATAGTCATCCTGGTATTATAATAAATCCCATTATAAAATGTTTGAAGAAGTAGCTAGTTGCTAAGACCGTGATGAGGAAAAAGATGTTGGAGGTCTTTGAAACTCTCCCAAGTATCATACAAGGTTTCTTCATTCCTTTGAGAAATGTTGGTCAATTGGCTTCTCAACTGAGCAGTCTTTCTCGGTGGGAAGTTCTTGGCTAAGAAAACTTTAAGAATTTCCTCCCAACTATTGATGGAGTTCCTAGGAAATGAAGAGAGACATGCCTTGGCTTTGTCTCTTAAAGAAAGAGAAAAGAATAGAAGGCTTATAGAATTTGGAGCAAAACTATTAATCTTGAAAGTATTCAAATATTTCAAGAATTCAGTGACATGAAGGTTGGGGTCATCCACAAGAGTTCCTCCAAATCTATTTTGCTGAATCATTTGCATGATAGGTGGGAAGATGGAGAAGTTATTTACCTTGATTTGTGGGCTATTGGTGGCCCCATTGATGTTGATTGTAGCTGGAATGGTGAAATCCTTTAAGGGACAATCATCTTCCATGCTTGGTTCTTAGTGGTCCGGTGAAGATGGCGGTGAAGAATCAAGTGATGATGGTTGTGATTCACCCAAGATGGAAGAGTCTTCACTCCTCCTTGATCATCTACGGCTATTCAAGATGTGTTCTATCTTTGGGTCTATGAACATAGATGATTGAAGACCATGCTTAGATCTTCGCATGTAGTCCTACGAATTCACAAGTAGTGAGAACACTTAACAAACAATGGAAGAAACCATAGATGATATGAATGATGATAGAATGATGAAATGAGTGGGTGGGTGATCTAGTCTCACTTACTAATTTAACACCTCTTACTCTAACAAAAAAATACCAATGCTCCCTGAGAATGGTGCCAAATACTTGTTAGCTTAAATGTGCAAGTTTTAATACTTGTAACTTGAGAACAACCCTACAAGTATACTGGTGTATGTAGTAACACAAGATCGTCCAAGCGAGCAAGGTACTACTAGGCACAAGCGTGTTACATTTCAACAATCTAGATCGGTTTACAAAGGTTTGGCTAGCTTTGTAGTTCAACTAATTAGAAATTAAGAAAAATTATAAAAATCAAACACTAAGAAAGGTTTGAATCAAAATTTCAGGAGATCTCAGTCACAAGATTTCACTTCCATACCATTACTCACATGCAACCTCAAAATTAATAGATTAATTAACTTGCAAAAGAGGTTGCCATCATCATACACCTACCAGTGATATGAGATGGTTCTTATCTCAACATAGCACTCCCGTGTTTTTGTCAAAGTTTGAAGAGAAACATTAGATCATCAACGTATCCCAGGCACTCTCATGGTCAAAGATCCATTTTCAATAAGAACTACTCCTTACTTCTCTACACACCCTCCTGGATCGCATAAATAAGCATAGAACATGTAGGTTTGATGGCCAAGAAAACATACAAGCAATTAGCATCGTACAACTCTTAGAGAAGAAAATTAGCTAACATAGGTTAAGAAATACGAGTTCACATGAGTAATGACATGAGAGAAACTCTCCCATGTTTAAGAAAAGGAAGATTGCTCGTCCATAATGATGACGCATAGGAAATAGCTATGGAGTTCAGAGTTTGACATGATTAGAGAAGTAAAGAATAAGGAAACCCCAATGAATGAGGAAGTGCAAGGTAGAACTCCATATTGTAGACAATCACACACTTGTTGTTTCTTCTACTCAGACAACCCTCTCTCCTGAGAGGTATGGGAGAAGTAGAGGTGCTCCTGCTACATTTCTTGAAAACAAATGGAGAAGAATGGAGGTTATATCCCAAGAAACTACCTGTTCCTCCCCAAAATCACCTCCTCCTTGCTCTGGTGTGTTCCCTGGATGAAATGTGCTTCCAAAATGATGAGAGAAAACTACCCCATATGCATGTCCTCATATTTAAAATGAGGGGCGGTTGTTTTCAAAATTTGCAAAAACTAATGGAGACACAACATGTGCAATGGAAGACACGTCATGTTGCTACTTGTAACCGCTGGCCAGAATTGCTTCTGTGAAGAGTGCACAACTTTTCGCTAAAAGATTTGTCATGCAACTACAATTTGAGCTTGACCTGATTGAATAACACACAAATTGTGTTATTGACACATGATGTGTTGGCTTGATACAACAAACTCTTCTGATTTCTTGATTGAATGGGCATGCCATGTCTTGCTAAAGACACGCCATTTATGTATACAGAACTTCTGAATGCATCTTTCGGTCGATGTAACACGATGTGTCATTTCTTAAACATAGTGTGTTTTTGCTCTTCAAAGGTAACCGAGATCTTTTATAATAGAACATGTTGTGTATTAATTAACGCACATCGTGTTTCCATCAAAATCTTTAAGATGAACTCCGTCAAATATGCAAACTCTTGGGGACTCCAACTAGGATCAAATTTGGGTTGGATTAACCCCATTTCTTCATCTTTATTGTGTACATATGAACATAATCATTTTTTGCTCAATAACCACCTTCCTTTTCTATTAAAAATAAAGTCCAAGTACAAGGTAGAGTCTCAAACTACAAATATGCACAGACCAATTATGTGCCTATACAGAAGATCTACATGAAAGAGACATCACTAATTGTACAAGGAAATGATTTTCAAAATGCTATTCCAACATTTATCAACATTAGAGTTAGAGCTCCTAGAAATCCTTGAATTCCTCTCGACCCAAATAGAATGTAGGATCACAATAAAGCAAGTTGTTGAATTTTCAAAACAAAATAAGGCAATCTCCAGGTTCAGTAGGAATTTTAACGATACAATCATTGTATTTGGCCATTCTCCATATACCAATAGAAAAAATGCACTTAAAGAAGAAATTCTCAATACTTTCATAATCATATTCACAAAGAACACATCTAGCATCCATGCAGATCCCATACTTCTACAAATAATCCGAGGTAGGAAGTTTAGCCAGAACAAACTTCCAAATAGTGAAAATAAAGTTTCTTAGATGATCAAAGTTTCCATAATCATCTGGGCCAATTCAAAATGCAAGGACTCCCTCTAATGATATTCTAGGAACCTTTGACCTTCAAAATAGAGACATCATTGATGTTCATCAAGTCTTTAACATAGAGTTGAATTTTGTCCATATTGATACATTTCTTAAGCTCACTAAAGCTTCTTCTTTCAGGGATTCTCCAATCCTTGTCATGAATAATGTTACTTAACATATCATCATGGCCATAATTGATTTTTAGAATATTTTTCTGATCATTCCGGTCCCCTAGGAACTTATTGTCGATAGCCAAGGGTCTTTTTAGATTCTGAAGCTAGCCCCATCACAATTCTGAATTTTTGATAAGAGGCAGTAATAAATTTCTTAATCCAACAATGTGCTTCCACATCCAAGAGCTTCTCGCCTTAGCTTTATATGACTACTAGGAATCATTCTTTAAATACTTCTCATTCATCCATTTAACCCATAATCAATCTTTTTTGGAGGCCAGATTTCTTGCATTGACAAGAAGAACAACATTATTAGACCCCTCAACCCTTCTAATCCCCAATCCCCCCTCCTTTTGGGTCTACACAGTAGACTCCAACTTACATATTGAAGTTTCTTTTCAAGGGATGGGCCACCCTAGATAAAGGACCTGCAGAGTTATTAATCTCCTTCATATTACTAGAGAGCAAGGGGAAAGCAGACTACAAATACAAATTAAGTGCATTTAGGGTAGAAACAATTGATTCAATTCTTCCTCCAAAAGAGAGAGATCTCATCTTCTAGCTCTCAAGCTTTTTCCTGATCTTGTCCAGTAAAGGGAAACAATAAGAACTTTTCAATTTTACACATAAAAGAGGAAGACTCAGGTATCTCGTAAAAAAAACTCCGTTGATGTTTAGAATATGGGAAATAGTATACACATCAGCACTACGATTGTATAAGACATTTCTATTTGTCAGATTCATCACTAACCCAGACACATTCCCGAACTGATCAAGGAGTTGATAAAGAGAAGCTGCATATTCAAAAATCATCACATCATTAGCAAATAGAATATGTGATATCAAGATATTACCAGCACTAAGAGGAACCACACTCCCTTTCTAACAACATTCTCCATTATAGCACTGAACCCTTTCATCGCAATAAAAAACAAATAGGGGGCAAGAGAGTCGCCTTGTCTTATATCATTTGAGGAAAAAGTCACATCATAAGGACATCCATTAACATGAACATGAAGACTAGTAGAGTGCATGATAGTCATAATCCAATCAATCCAATAGCTACAAAAATTCATCTCGTTTAAAACTTTGAACAGAAAAGGCCATTTGATTGAATCATAAGCTTTCGTCAAATAAGCTTTAATGCACATATTTTCACAACCATTCACAAGATTGAAACCACTAATAAGCTCATTAGCAAGAAGAAGAGCATTTGTAGTTTTCCTTCCGTTGACAAAAGCCACTTGATTCTAACATATAATAGAAGGCAGAACACTTTGTAATCTATTAGAGAGGATTTTAGAAAGGATATTATAAAGAAAGTTGCATAACGTAATTGGTTGCCAATCTTTTATACACTCAACATCTTGCACTTTAGGAATGAGAGTAACATAAGACTTCTTGATTTATTTAAGCATTTTTCTCTACTAAAAATGTTTAGAACAACTTCAGTGACATCCTTTCCAATAATATCCAAAGACACCTTAAAAAGTGACCTTTAAAGCTATCAGGGTTTGGGGCTTTATCCCCATCACGTGTTTAATAACCCTTTCAGCCTCCTCCTTAGTAAAAAAAGCTCTCAACATGTTGAAATTGTTCTCTAAAATGGTAGGAACAGACAATTCAGAATCCCAGAAACAATTATCATCATCAGAGTATTTATTGAACGCATCATCAAAATATTTGTGAATATGATCATAAATCTCATATTCTTCATAAATCTTAATATCATTAATATTCAGACATGTGATTTTATTCCTTGCAGGTGTAGTTTTAATTGAATAATAAAAGAATGATGTATTCTTATCACCAAGCTTTAAAAAAACTAGTTTAGCAAGGGAATCCTCTCTATCAGCAACTTGTAGAGCAAGATTTCTTTTTTCATTAGCAATCTCCTTAAAGTTGACATCATCAGAGCATTTATAAACAACTATCAAAGCCTCAGTCACTTCAAATTCCAAGATTTTAGCAAAGTCAACAATATTTGCAAACTTTTCTTTATTCCATTTAAGAAGCTTCTCCTTAACATTCTTAAACTTCCTTGTAACCTTGAACATCGGGCTACCTACAACATCAATTCCCCAAGCTTCTTCAACAATATTTTTAAAATTTTGGGTGAATGGACCAAGCATTTATGAATTTAAAGTAGTTGTTTTTTCTCTTCACAACATTATTCAATCTAATAAGTAGTTGACAGTGATCACTCTGAATGGTATTGAATTTCTCCCCAGTGATCCTTGAAAACATCCATGAACTCCTCATTATACAAATGTCTTTCAATCTTTGACATAACAAACTGGTCACCTTTTCTTCTATTATCCCATTTATAGGAAACTCCTTTAATATCCATCTCAATGAGATCCATTTTAGTAAAATCTTCACTAAAATCATCCATTGCTTTAAAGAATAGAAACCCTTTCCTTTTCTTTCGTCAGAAAATATGATCACCTTAAAATCATCGATTAGAAACCATGGACCAATAGTATTGCTATGGATTTTTGGATCATATCCAAAATCTCACATCTTCTTTTTTCTTCAATTTGATCATAGATGATAGTACAAAAGAAAAGACTATCTTTAAACTCGACCCTACAATGAATAAGTTGACCAGACTCTAGAATTTTATTAACTTTCACAACATTATTGTCCCACAAAATGACAATTCTTCCCAAAGGATGAGAATTGTGGTTTGAGCACTAGTCCTTATTGTTCCAATATTTTTACAAGGTCTTATTAATCTTCTTATATCTAAATTTGCTTTCAAGTAAAATGTTAATAGGTAAGTCATATTGGTGGAGATCCTCTCTTATTTTTTCTTAGTGTTTGTATTTATTTAGACCTCAGACATTCTAGGCAAAAAACCAATCTTCTCACCCATTGAAATGATCCCTAATTGGGATCCTACCAATCTCAGTCAAATCTGGAATGTCTCCATCATTTTCATTAAGGAGTTCAAGCATATTTTTGGAAACTTCCTAAATAGTCTTCTTAACAGTCAATAAAGTTTTATTTTCCATCTTTTGAGGAATATGATTCTTACAAACCACAATGCAGAAACCTTTACTGTCCTTCATATGTTTTTTTTTATATATCTTGTTGTCCATTAACTTCCTCATTTTAACAGGAATGACACATTGAGGAGTGACATGTAATCCATTGAACTGTGATCCCTTAGTCTCTAACAAAGTCTAAGAGCTAACACCATTGAAAGAAGATTGAGGAGCCTAGCTTTACGTAGTAGGTTGAACAATATTCTTAGTAGACTGAGCAAATCCCATAGGTCCTTTTCCCTTAGATGTACTCGTTCCTTCCCTTGTTGGCCATACTTCCTTCTCTTTGCACCAAGTTTTGAGCTAGAGATTGATAGTTCACGAGATTCACAAAAGAAGACCTCAGTTCCTGAGAATGAACAAATAACAACCAAAGTTTGATATCTAACACCATTGGAAACAACAGATGATTGTGGATTATGGCTTATGCAAGGGTTAGTAGTAGCAGGTTGAACAACGTTCTAAACAGACCGAACAAATCCAACATATTGATTTTCCCCTAAATGTACTCATTCCTTCCCACCAAGTTCTGAGCTAGAGATTGACAACTCATAAGATTTGTAAAAGAAGAAACCAGTTCCTGAGAATATACATCAGTCACAGGAACCATCTCTTTCTCCACTTGCTTCCATTCCTTCTTCTTATCAATAGAGATACAACTACCAAGATCATGTCCATAGAAACCACATTTAGCACAAAGTTCTAGAATCCTATCATACAAAATAGCAATTGCATCCCTATCACCATTATCTCTTCTCGAAACAATCGATCTTGGGAAGAAGCATGTATTAGAAATAAAAACTTGAATGGGGGTGTAATCCAATATCAACATACCTCAGTGATGTAGTCCGCACATAGAGGTATCCCAATATAGCTTACTAGAATACTGAGAATCTCATGATCCAAGAATTCTAGAGGGAGATTAGGGAACTGTATCTAGACTAGGATTTTGTGCAACTTTTGTTTTTCCAATGGCTCACCGATCTCCCATTTTTTTCAACAAAGGTGGTTTACCTCCTACAAACTAGAAACTCCCCTCTACAGTAGTTATTAGGTAATCTATTTCCTTCAACTTAATGATGAAGAAGCATTTGTTCCTTGGAATAACTTTGAAGGTAGATTTAGGTTTCCATACCGTATAAAAATGGTGCACGTGAGTAGGCTAGTGTGTCTTGAGACCTACAACATATCCCATTGTTTTATTGCTCTACTTCTTTGCTATTTTCACAACTTTCTCACACTTGTACCTCAGTTCGCCATCAACGACATACGGCTGGAAAATTTGGAGTGTTGTGTTGTCTTTATGTGCTTGATTTGAGAAGAGATCCGTACACATCTTTGGTGATGTAGCAACACCGACGTTCTCCCCCATGGATTTGGTGTAAGGAGTTGTCGGGATGATTTATGGGTCGTCGCCATCAACTTTCTAGAATTGCCTCTATTGTCGCCCTCCATGTGTTAAAACCCACTCCCACCATCCCCATACCATGGGTTATGTTCTCTCCTAATCTTTTTCAAATGACATATTGATGGTTACATCTTTACTAATGGGCGCATGAACATAATCATGAAACAAGTAAAACAACTAAAAAGGTGGAAAATCAATTTTGATTAAAGGCAAAATGAGGTGCAAAATGGAATGAAAATGTGTGCAAAAATAGTTGAAAAGTCTATATAAAATGTGCAAATCAATTATCATGGGATCTCACTGACAAATCATCTAGCAATTTAAACTCCACCCTATCATCATCAATTCCTAGTGTTATGTAGCGAACCCATTGAAATGATCACATCAACCATAGCTTTGAACAAACATCCTAAAAAGATCTCAGATTCTCCCATTCATTGCATTTCGATAACCATAAAGTCAATAAGATAGATTAATCTATCAATTTTTACTAAAACATCATCACACATCCCTTAAGACCTCACAACTGACTCTCTACTAATTGGGTTATCATACAAGTTTTTGTTGGTTTCTTTAGTCCCACATTCTGAAATGTGGAGAGAGGCATAAGATTTTTTCTCTCCTTAGAGTGACATAACACTTCTTTGAGATGTTTGTTTCCAATAGAAGAAGGAATGTATAAACATCTTGGTCCTTCTTGTTTTGGTAGTCTTCTCTGAATCAAGGAACTAACAACTTCATCAAAATGCATGACATATATTCTATTCGTATTTTCTTGTTGATGATTTCCTTCAAGAATATTCCATATGTAGGTATTTGTTCTACCTCCTCTACAAGCGTGATGCTGACGTGGAGCATCCAAAAGATGTGTAAAAAAATCTTGAATTATGTCTTTCTTTCTGACTTTAGACTATTTGGGAATGGCACATCTGGATTCTCTGAATGCCTTTATGGAGGAATGTATGACACACTGGGGATCTCATCCCCTAAGCTTAAGTTAATGCCAACTAGTAGGATGGAATCTACCACATCTTGTGTTGATGGAGTTGCATGTGGTTGCTCCTCCTTGGTTGTTAGTGCCTTCTTTTAACATGTGACTGCTCCACTATTGAGTATGACCTTTACCTATTCTTGTTGCAAAAGCACCTCCTCTAGAATTGATAAAGTGCATGTGTCAGTGATGGAACCTTGAAGCTCCTCATCTTGTAAAGTTGATGTAGATGGAGTGTTCGTGACACTTTTCAGAGATACTGCTTCAAGTGAGGTGCATGCATGTGAATATCTCATGGCACATAAACACATTCAGGCTTTGGATGACATCTCTCCCCAAAAATATGCTCTATCTATCTAAAAATAGAAACATTGTTTACTTGATGATGTTGGTGGGGTAACTCTGTGTTCCCATGAAATCTCTGTTGATTGGGCTTCTTCATTGTTGCCATCTTTGTTTCTAGTTGTGAAATCTAATCTTTTATTCTACAAATTTTAGCCTCTTGATTTTGTTGTTCCCATTTGGACTAGTCCAGTAAGGCCTCATTTTGAGTCATGAGTTTACCAAGCATATGTTCTATCTTGTCCATCTTACTAGGACCCATTTCTTGTTGATATTGTTGTGAGGTGTTGCCTTTTTTCTATTTGGGTCGTTTCACTTGTGACGGTCCTAAGGAAAATTATTAGGATCCTTTCAAGACAATTTAGGATCCCTCCTCCATAAATATTCATTGTCATTCATGTTGTTTATCCAGTTGCAAGTACATGAACTCCTCCACTTCACCTCTAGATGAGGTTCCATATTTATGATCATATTCTTAATGATTCTATCCATCTAAGCTTTTAATTTGGTGGTCTCCCTTGATTCCATAGTACTTTGACTATTGTTGATGCTTCTCACTCCTCCCCCAGGATTGATTCTTAGACATATTCTTTAGGATCTTGTGACATCTTGTAGCCTTGTTATTTAAGAAGAATCATGTTCATGCACTGTCTAGAGTAGTCCTCTCCTCTTTATGCAATCCATAATAAAATGTCTTTCCTTGACCAAATAAATTTATAACATGTTGAGGGACTTTCCTAAGCATGTTTTGAACCTCTCCCATGCTTCTAAATATGACTCTTTAGTGTGCTAATTGAAAATGTAAATTTTCCCCACCAATTCATTTGTCTTCTATGGTATGAAATATCGATCAAACAATGTGTCAACCTTCTCATCCAAAGTTTTGATTGACTCTGGTGGTAGGATGAGGAACCAAGCCTTGGATTTATATGATAATGAGTACCAAAAGAGCTTCAAATAAATAACTATGGCTGGAACTCTGTCAACCTTTGGCATGTGATAACTCTCCATAAAGTTGTTTATTTGTTCCATGGGATCCACCATGTTGTGGCCGTAAAATTACTATGATTTAATCAACAACACTTGTCCTTGATCAATCATGTAGCTCCCATATTAACTGCCTCGTGTTTGATTGGCCCTACCTGACCTGTAGTGGATCATGCCTTTATCTTCTCTCAAATTATTTATTCCTCAGGCACGTCTTCCACATGATCCTCTCTATTCGGATTCATGTCATTCATCTATGCTTGCTCTGTCTGTGGTAGGGATGTCTGAATGAGCTTCTCTACTGAGGATCCAAACTTGCTTTCCTTGTGCAAGATCTCTTCTTGATCTACAGTCAGTGGATTGAACTTTCTATAGTCCATAGTTTGAGCCTCAACCATGCATTACTACTTCAAATGACAATGTGAGAACATAGAATGCTAGTAAATTGACAAAAGAAAAATATTTCAATTATGTTGTTGCTCAAAAGAAAATATTGGAAGTAAAAAAGTGACCTAGTGGTTAGTCACAACACTCGTAGTATTGATGACTCTCTAGTAGTGACACCAAAAGGTTGAAATGCTTAAGTCATGCACGCAAAACACAAGTGCATGCGTGTTTCAATATCAAATCATGTGAGGCTCGAGTGTCAAACTCAGAGAATCGTTCACCAAAAACTACTATTTACTAAAACCAAATACAATATACCTATCAAAAGAATTGATTGGTTATTAATTAACTAATAGAAATATTTGAATCTAATTAAAATAGTCGTGATCAATAATATACCGGTTGACGTGCTAGTATCATGAATCTGGAGCGAAGTCCAGTACAGCTCAGAGACACCTGAGAAGCGCAAGAAGAGGGTCGACAAGCAGCAACCCAATACGAAGCCCAGGCTAACCTGCCCTAGAGCTGACGAGTACCTCAATGTTGACATTGCGGTGGACAAAGCGAAAGGAGTTATATGTACTAACTGGGTTCTACAGAGCTACCAGGGCATATGGATAGAAGGCGGCGCTAGGAAAATCAAAGGATGCGACCCCTTGGATGGGGAGATGCAGGCAATCCTGATGGGACTTGATGTTTTGATCGAACGGGGGTGCATTTTGGCTTGTATCCTCTCTGACTCTCAACCTTCAGTCAAGTTCCTCCAGAACGACGCAGAAACACCACCATATTTATCCAGCCTAAAAGCGGTAGGAGTGCGGAAAATGCAAACTATCCAAGGGTGTACGATAGTCCACTGTGCTAGGGAACGCAATCGCCTTGCCGACGCCCAGGCAAAGTGGTTCCTCAGAAAACCAGCCCCCAACATTAGATTAGTTGCTTGTCCACAGGAGCTAGCAACTGTGTATGCTAATGATTGTCATCCTAACGCCCCCCCCCCTTGGGCCTGTCCAGGAGGAGAGGAGGACTTGATAAATAGTATGTACCCGAATTTGACTTAATGCATGGTGGGGGATTGTCAAAAAAAAATAATGGATGGATTCCTCAGGATGTGCGTTTTCACCACAAAATGCAATGTATTCAAATTAATTTTATTAGTAATCATTCACCCTTTACTCTGGCGAAAAGACCTATAGCAAGTAATATCCATTCACATAGTATAATACACTAGATAACTAAAGCAAACCCCACTCCCATAGCATTTCATGAATTAGTTAGGTGCATTAATAAAATATTTGTGTTATTCTTTCATAGATTTAAGCCTTCTCCCAAAGTGTGATATAGGTTATGCAATTATATTAATTTTCGAACTATTAATCCCTATCTTGAAGCAATTAGTGGTCTATTAGATTGATTATGGTGATCAACCTAATAACAAATCAGCAAAAACATCAAATATTTACATCCAAAATGAAGGAAATAAATTACTCACGCATAGAATTCAAATACAATGTAATGTTAGTCTATTCCTAGCTCTGAAGGAATAAGGGGTTTAGCCTTGTATGATTGTCATTGTCACATACCAAATTCTAGAACTATATCCTATTCCAAGATTAATAGGTTAGAGACCTTATTTATTTGGGCTTAGCCAAATGAGGATAAAGATATACACAATAGTAGCTAATTGAAACCCTAACATGTAATTACATAAATAAATCACCCTAACATGTAGACATATAAACAAATATGACATAATACCCTCGTAATTAGTCTTTAGACCAATAAAGGATACATAAAGTCACATGAGAAAATGTTGATTAAGATAAGGTGATAAGTGAGATAAATTGCATAGGAAAACTATGTGTTCATAATTGGGAGAGAATATTGTTTTATCCAAATAAATAGAGAATTAATAAACTAAATGAGATAAAGGACAAACATATAAGATTTCATGCATAAAAATGACTTGTAACCTATTGGTTGTACTATAATGATTTTGGAAGAATAATAATAATAACAACGATGAAATAATATGTTGACTATAATAATAGTGGGCCACAAATGTCAATTATGAAAAACTCATAAAAGGAAGAGAAATTGATTAAAAATAATTTAGGATTCATTTTCTTTGGATATGTTTTGGCTTGGAGGCCAAGTTTCACAAAATTAGGATAATAATAATAACATCTATATTATTTAGAAAATAAAATGTATTTTTCCTCCAAAATATAAAATAAAATCATTAATGAATCCAAATGTAAAAACTAATGCTAAATTTGAGATCTACACATTATTATATGCCTTTGACTGAATTTCCACTCAATTTGGAGAATCTTTGATGAAAAGGTGAAGTTTGGAGAAAGTACGTAGAACCTTCAAAGACATTAAATAATGTAAAAACAACTTCAAAATGAAATAATAAGGGCAAATTCATATCCAACATATTTAATGTGACTTGTGGGTGAAGTTTCATCAAATTTTAGAGAATCCTAGAGTGATTAATTGATGAGGAAAGAGAATGAGATTTGCTAATTAAATGAATAAAATGTTTTCAAAAGGGAAATCTAACTACAAATTTGGATTCTACATGTTCATATTAGGCAAGGTGCCAAATTTCATTTTATTTGGAGTTTGTTTGCACCCTTTTTGGAGGAGAGAGAAAATGAGAAATTAATATGAAAACACTATATTCGAATCAGAATGGATTTTTAATTATATGTCATGTAGGCTATTTTTTCTTTTAATATGTGAGATTTCTCCTCTGTTGTCTGATCTCAGATTTGATGGTCCAGAGGTTGTCTTCTACCCCATGCCCATTTATGAAACCAACACGTAAGTTGTTTTTGGGATCTCTCCCTCCTCGCTTGACTATTCTTCAAGATCTTTTCTCCATTGATTTCCTTTTTTAGTTTTGCACAAGATGATCCTTTACGCGAGCCCTAACAGTCTATAAATAAGAAGCGTACAATTCCCTTTTCTCTACTAATTTCCACAGAAGAACATACATCCCCTCTCATCTTCGCACAAGTACTCCAAAATGAACCTCAGCCTCTGCTCGATTGTATTCCATTGCCAATTGAGGGGTTGTTGCCCCCAAGCCCCTGGACCTAGTCACTTTTCTTATCTGGCAACCTCAGTTTCATTGCATCATTCTCTGTTGTCTCTTATGCAATTAGCACTGCGGTAAGCTTCTTTGGACCTCTGTTGTTGTTTCCTTTGTTCCATTTTGCCTTGGTTCTCCCTAGGTCGAAGTGTCTTATACATGCAGTTAAGTTTCTCACCAGCAGACTTGGTTTTGGATACTTAGTGACTCTACAATCACATGGACTGTGAAGTTATCTTTATGGTGTTTTGAAAATTTTTTCATGGCCTTTGATTGTTGGATGATTCCCATTTTTTGGGCACTTGTTCAATCCTTTGTTATGGTCATGGAGGGGTTCACTTTTGGGACTCTCGTCATGTAACTCGCTTGTTCTTGGGCTCTCGGAGTTTATGGAGACATGGAGAATACCTTTGGGATGTCTTCTAGTCACTTATAAATCTAATGCATCTTTTGGTCCTCGGCCTGAGGTTGCTTCATGGCAATGGAAATTTTGCGATCAAGGAAAGAATCCTCAATGTGTTTTCCCTCTTTTTCCCTGTTGTTTTCCTTCTTGGTTTTGTTCTTCAGCTAAGGGCATTTTTGTAACTTCACCTCGATTCTAATTCTTGCTTTTACACCAACTATTTGTTGAGTTGTCTGAGTGGTCACCCAAGTTGACCAGCCCTCATTGGGCCAGCTCAAACGTGCGACCCTCTCCCTCTCTCTTATTTTCTCACAGGTCTGATGCTGATGTGTAATTTTCTGATTGGTTCATTTTTAAAAATTCATATCTTATTATTGATAGCTCATAAAAATAAAATAAAATAAATTTGGTTTGGAATTAGAAAAATGCAAGCTATCTAATGGTGCTAACTTTGTCGCCTAAATCCAAATGTTTAAATATGTGATTTTTAATGGACTTTTTTAATTATATAACAACTTTCAAAATTCATAAGTAAATATTTAATAGCCAGAAAAATATAATAAAATATGTTTTGAGTTCAAAAAAATATCATTTAAAACATGGCATGGGTCTGATAACCCAATTCACATATAATAAAAAGGTGATTTTTAGGGTTTTGAATAGTTAATAAAATCTAACCCTAATTCTACATATATACTTAATAGGTTCTTTGGAGGCCTAGGATTGGACTTAGATTGGACTTTGGGTTGTTTGGTTCTAGTTTAAGGTATGTTTGCATCCCCTATGATTCCTTCTGAGCAATTCCCCTATTTTCATCTTCTCAAGGTCCTATGGGCAATAAACCTACACAATATTCCTTTCTCTTTCGAGAACATATTTCTTGAGGGATAACTTCTTTATTTCTAATCTTGTGATCAATTTATTGTGATGGACATTCTTTTGGACTCTATCATATATATTGTTTCATGGCAGAACTTTACTTGGTGATACATGCTCTTTTTGCCCACTTTTGTGGTGGTTGCTTATATTGTCATTTATATGGTGACAAATCTTGTTTAATCTGACTATACTTTTTACTTTCCTCTCTATTACACATGTTATGTGACTCAGTAGCACTAGAATAGTGTAATAGCATCGGTTTTTGGGTAGTATGTCCCTGTTATTATTGGGATGGAGGTGGTGGTGCCCCATACTTGGGTTTAAAGTTTGTGAGGCTTGGCCCAACACTTAATATATATTGGGAGTTTGGTAGTACGTCATCCTCGATGAGGTTTCAAGTTTGTGAGACTTGGTCGCCTTTTTATTTATATTTTTCTAGTGTTATGTTTATCTCACATGCATCTAGGTTGTTATTTTGAACGGTCGTGTGCCCTAATTTGCTATATGTGCTAGTGTGGCACAACTTTATTGTTTTATTAATGGCAAGTAGTTCCTTTGTTCTCTCTTGTTTGCAAATCATATCTTTTATTTCCGATTGAGGTAGTCTTTTACATTTTCTATGGGGAGCATTCTCTATTGACGTCCTTTACTCCATAAATTGCTCAATTTCATATTTCGTACACATACCAGTTTTTGTTGATGTCTTTTATTTTTTCTCCTTTTGCTGGGGTATGCTTCCAACCCCAAGTATAGGTCAAGGAGGAGACAACTAGGTTGGACATGACCTCAACAAGTATGACTGAAACCTTGTGGGAGACTTTCTTGAAGTTGTTAGGTAATCCTCGGGTAGTACTATGTTTAGTTAGTTTTTCCTTTATATCACCATGAATGGTGAAAGTCTAGTAATGATAACAATCTTTGTAATGGTTAGATACATCTTTAAATTCCATTACTACTTTGGTGTTATGATACATACATGTTGAATAAATTAGTTATTATCGCTTTTGAGAAAAAAAATTATGTTGGTGTTTGGTTTGGGATGTTACCTTTTTGTTTTAGTAGAGAGTAAATCCCCTCTGGGATTCCACTCCTTATAGCATGGTATCAGAGCCAGAGGTTGTCAGTTATCTAACTATTTCAATCTTGTCTCCCTTAGGATGTTTACATTTTTCATATGTTTCTTATACCTAGTACCCTTGCCTAGTGCAGGCAAAACCCTCATGGAGGGAGATAACTCATATGCTGACCACCAATTTGGTTATGAGACACCCCAAAATCCTAGGTTTGGGATGCCAAGAATGGATCCACCCTTTACCCCTCCAGTCACTCAAGGTACTCCTCCAACCAGAAGTGGACCATTAGTAGGTTAGGAAACCCTTGTCGCTGCTGGTGCTAATGTAGGCATAGTCATCTCTCATGAGCGAGAGTTGTCTATGTGTCGACAACTTTTTACCACTACTATGGTAGGGAAGAAGAACAACCCACCTATGCTTGATAAGCCTAAGGAGTATCCAATAATGGAATTCATGAAGATGCAACCACCCCCCTCTAAGGGTGAAGGTGAAATATATATGTTCGACAAAGATAATGATTGGGTTCTAGACATAGAGCAGACTTTTGAGGGTATGGCATGTCCTCCATAACAGAAGGTTATATTTGCTTCATATGTTCTCAATGGACCCGCTCGAGTTTGGTGGAACGGGATAGCAAGGACTCGTGATGCCTCTACCATGACATGGGAGCAGTTTTTGGTGCTTTTTCATGGCAAGTACATTTTCACTGTTGCACTAAAGAAGAAGGAAGTAGAGTTCTATATTTTGAAGCAAGGTTCATTATTTGTTTCTACATTTGTACAAAAGTTTCTATTGTTGGAATGTTATGCAATTGTATTGAGTGTGGAATGTAGGGCTGACCTATTCCTTCAAGGGCTCAACTACAATGTGGGATGTGTTCTTATCCCACAACTTTCCCTAACATTTTAGCAGATGGTATATAAAGCTTTGGTTGTGGAGTCTTATCTAGGGTTTCAACCTAGGGAGTTTGACAAGAAGAGAAAACCCTCAAGAGATGAATAGAAAAGGCACACGTGTGCTAAGTGCAATGGTTACCATCCTCTAGGGAAGTGTTCTCATGATAGACCTCGACAAGGCATTCCAATGATATGTCATTATTTCAATGAACATGGACACATTTGACCTAAGTGCCCCAAGCTTCATAATGCACCTACACCAGCTCAACAACAACTACAACCTCAAGTTCCTCATCAGAATAATGGTAACAATAATGGTAGAAGACTTGTAGAAAGGCAAGCTAGAATAGTTTTTTCTTTGGATGCTCAAGAAGTCTATGATGATAATCATGTTGAAGGTAATCCTTAGTTCAATAGCTAGACTTTAAAGTTATGTTTCCTTTTTGCATGATACCTTGTGGATGAATGTAAGAAAGTTATCCTTGTACCTATAGAGTTGTTTGACTTTTTAAGGTGAATCTTTTAAGGGGTGGTAAACCATTTATATTTAGATTTTAAGGACGAAATCCCTTTAAGGGGTGGTATGTTGTAACATATTGAATCCTAGAACTATATCCTATTCCAAGATTAAGACGTTAGAGATTTTAGTTTTTTGGGCTTAGCCAAACAAGGGTAAAGATATACACATTAATATCTAATTAAAACTCTAACATGTAAATGCATAAATAAATCACTCTAATATGTAGATATATAAACAAAAATGACACAATACCCTCATAATTAATCTTTGAACTAATAAAGGATACATATAATATGTCACGTGATAAAATGTTGATTAAGGTATGGTGATAAGTGAGATAAATTGCATACGAAAACTATGTATTCATAATTAGGAGAGAATATTACATTATCCAAATAAATATAGAATTAATAAACTAAATGACATAAAAGATAAACATATAAGATTACATGCATAAAAATGACTTGTAACCTTTTGGTTGTAATATGATGATATTGGAAGAAGAAGAAGAAGAATAACAATGATGAAATAATATGTTGACTAAAACAGTAATGGGCCAAAAATGTCAACATGAAAAACTCATAAACGGAAGATAAATTGATTAAAAATATCTTGAGATTCATTCTCTTTATATATGTTTTGGCTTGGAGGCCAAGTATCACAAAGTTAGGATAATAATAATATCTATTTTATTTAGAAAAGAAAAAGTGGTTTTCATCCAAAATATAAAATAGAATCATTAATGACTCCAAAAGTAAAAAGTAATGTCACACTCATCATTAAAATATGCATTTCGGTGAATTTTCACTCAAATTTGGAGAATCTTTTATAAAATGCTGAAGTTAGAGAGAGAAGGTACATAGAACCTTCAAAGGCATTAAATAATGTACAAACAACTTCAACATGTGAAATTAAGGGCAAATTTGTATCCAACATATTTAATGCGACTTGTGGGTGAATTTTCATCAAATTTGGAGAATCCTAGAGCCATTAATGCATGAGGAAAGAGAAAATGAGATTTGTTAATTAATGAATCAAAAGTCTTCAAAAGGGAAATATAATTGTACATTCAAATTATGCATGTTCATACTAGGCTAGGTGCCAAATTTCATTTAATTTGGAGTTTGTTTGCACCTTTTTGGAGGAGAGAGAAATTGAGAAATTAATGTGAAAACACTTTATTCAAATTAGAATGGAATTTCATTTATATGTCACGCATGCTATTGTTTCTTCCTCGGTCGTCCAATCTCAGATCTGACGGTCCAGAGGTTGTCTTCTAACCCGTGCCCATTTTGGAAAACAACAAGTAAGTTGTTTTATAGATTTCTCCCTCCTCACTAGATGATTCTTCAAGATCTTTTCTCCCACTACAAAAAATTGGGCCATTATTCACGGGAGAGTCCTGTCACAAATCCCTCTCTACAGGCCCTCAGAAATAGGGACGGTTGAGGGTCTGGCCCTCACAAATGGTCTGTGAAGAGAACTCACGTGACAAATACCAGTGGCCCTCACGAATACAAATGTGAGGGACTATTTAGCCTTCATAAATACATTTTTGAGGGACTATTTAGCCTTCATAAATACATTTTTGAGGGACTATTTAGCCTTCATAAATATATTTTTGAGGGACTATTTAGCCTTCATGAATACATTTTTGAGGGACTTGATGGTCCTGGAGAATATATTTTTGAGGGGCTATGTGGTAGTCATGAATGCAATTTTGATGGTCAATCTGGACCTTCATCAATATATTTATGAGGGACTACTGTAAATGATTTGGTTATTGATTATTGAATGACTTATTAAATGTTAATTAATTGTTACTATAGTGAATATCAAATTTTAAATGAAAACTTTGTATACATAACCTCAAGCAATATTTTTATACTAATTCACATGACATCATAAGAAGATTCAACACCAAAATGACACATAAAAATGTTAAATCACCTCAAACCAATTTTTGATATTGAAGCAAAGTATTATCCATACATTGCGTGCTCAACGTTGATATAAATAAAGAGTACATATGGTTTTAAAATTCTAGATTGATGACAATCAACATATCATGCTAGAAACTCTTAAGATCTATAATGTCTCCATATTCCTTCAAATGGTGTTGTGTTCTTCATCAATGCCACGCCTCATACAGTTAGGTACTTGAATATTCTTCTCCTAAAAATGACAAATCATTATATTAATAGAATTTAAAGTTAATACATAAATCATAGTACAACAAACAACTTACCCTTATATTTTGGTTTTGGTCTACTCCAAGGTGAATTGTCCGTTGAAATCCATCATTAAAAGTAATTCTACCCTATCAATATAAATACAAAAAGGAATCATAAGAAACATATAATTAGAAAAAGTAGATAGGTATACATGCAAGTTATATGAAACCATCCTCAATATAAGCAAGCCAATAGCTGGATGTGAAAGAACATCCTCAATATAAGAGATAGATATCTCTATAATGTCCAATTCCACATTGGAAAGGGGACTGATGTGAAGTGTGGAGTGTGGAAGCTCCCTGAGATCAGAGGAATTGAGCAGATTCAAAAATCTACAGCAGCGTTGAGCTGGGAAGTGGAGATGATATCTGCATGCTCAGGAAACTAAAAACTATCTCTCTAAAAGACGCTTGGGAGGTCTGCAGGTCTAAACATGAGGTCTTTCCTTGGACCAAGTGGTTGTGGAAGAGTCGAGCGCCTAAAAGAGAAATACTTTGTTGTTGGAACAGAAATGAAGTACACCTGCTAAAGAACAGAAATGAAGCTCTTCTTGCTACTCTTATCATTTATCACATATGGCTACAAACCAATTCAGACCCATATTACAACGCAGAATAATAAGAATAACAAATATATGTTTTTGAACAACTCCCAACAATTTGGAGCAGCTTGGACAGCCAAAAGTTAAAAACAAAGTAGATAGAGTTAGCCCATACAGAGAGTGGCCATTCCCAAGGTTATTAATATCAACAGCCCCTTAAGAAAATGACTCAAAAGAAGGGGACAAGCAGGGGACAAGGGCATATGGAGCAGAAATAGTAGGCAATAACAATATTCATCATCACAATTACTGCCATCTTTAAAGTTCGTGGAGTGTTGGTGCACAAGCAGGTATAACCTAGAGAGTGTTGGTCCACTCAGAAGTAGGCAAAAGATTCACTCTGTTCCTAAGAAAAATCTGGAACGACCACTCTATATTAATTACTCAACTATTAGTTATTTAGATAGTCTAGAAAACAGAGGTTTGATTCAAAGTTTAGACTAAACATGTGCAACTTCTTCAACACTGACTAAAGAAAAGTCATTATAAACTTTGTATCTGAAATATTATGAATTGAGGCTTGACCAAGATATGGCTAAAATGTAGATAAGCTAAAATGAATTACTTACAGGATTTAAACGATGATTTCTTGGTGTGAAAGACACCGATGAAGATGTGGTTGGTGTGTTCTGCATTTGAGGATAACTTTGTCGATTATTACCAGAAGAAGGGGACCAACTTTCAATTGCAGCCTTTAATAAAGTGTACATGTTAATATTCTTATGTGTATGAATATTGAAAATAATCTATAGTTGTAATGAGTTACCTGTGGCAGAAAGATCTGTGGATGTCCATTGCCTTGTATGGAAAGCCTGCCTACTCCATTCTCCCTTGAATTGCCATGTATGGAAAGTCTACCTACTCCATTCTCCCTTGAATTGCCTTGTATGGAAAGCATACCTACTCCAGTCTCCCTTGAATTGCTTGGTCTAGAAAGTCTTCCTAAGCCATTCCCGCTTGAATTATTTTGGCTGGGAAACATGCCTACATCTGCACCATTACTTGTATTGTCTTGTATGTGAAAAGAACCCACATCTGACCTATTTGTGCCACTTTGCATGTGTAAGACACCTGTAGTATTCTGATTGGGGTATTCAGCTGCACAATCAACATTAATACTACCATCCTATAACAAATACATCAACAATGTCAAAAAAAAATTATATATTACACTGACATAGACAACTGAATCTGAGTTACCTGTGATTGATTATACCAAGTCATTAATTGGGAGACGGAGTTCTTCAATCCATTTACTGTTTCTTCAAGTTCCTTAAGTTTATCCTGAAATAGAAAACAAATTACAAACATCAATCTAATAGACTAGTTGTAACTAATAGTTCAAGTTTAGATTCTCTCCAACATACATCCTTTGCATTGCTTTCCTCAAGAAGCATTTCATATATTATATGAGCAGCTTTTCCCCTATGTCCTATCTCTTTGTGCCCAATTCCAACACCTCGGATCCTAGCCTTTTTGGAAGGATTTAAAACTTGCAAATAAGCAGCACGTGTTAGATTATCAACACTTCTAGGATCTATTTCTTCTTGGTTTGCTACTTGGTTTTCCATGATATCAGAGATTTCAAGCTGTAATTAGAAAGCATCATAAAAGGAAAGCTTAAATTGAGATATCTAAGCATATGTAGCTTTGTAGACATCATAGGAAAGAAAATATCCATTTTCTAACCACTTGTGGGCTTTTGTCGTAAAATTTTTCAAAAAATTTGTTAAGAGGCACAACAGGTTGATCTTCACTGACCTACACATGATAGATAACATAATAATTGTCCATGTTATATGTTCAACTCCTACTAAGAAAGACAAGTGTCCATTATTAATACCATTTCTGCCCGATAACAACTCTATGGCTTTGATCCTGTGGTATGATCCATCACTTTTTTTGCTATGTTTGCCTTGTTGATCTCGGAAATTTTCTAAACCATAAGAAACATATAATTAGAAAAAGTAGATAGGTATACGTGCAAGTTATATGAAACCATCCTCAATATAAGCAAGCCAATAGCTGGATGTGGAAGAACATCCTCAATATAAGCAAGCCAATAGCTGGATGTGGAAGAACATCCTCAATATAAGAGATAGATATCTCTATAATGTCCAATTCCACATTGGAAAGGGGACTGATGTGAAGTGTGGAGTGTGGAAGCTCCCTGAGATCAGAGGAATTGAGCAGATTCAAAAAATCTGCAGCAGCGTTGAGCTGGGAAGTGGAGATGATATCTGCATGCTCAGGAATTGAGCAATACTTTGCTGCTGGAACAGAAATGAAGTACACCTGCTAAAGAACAGAAATGAAGCTCTTCTTGCTACTCTTATCATTTATCACATATGGATACATAGAAATAGATGTGTTTTTGAAGATAGTAGGAGCAAACCAAACAGTGTGTGGCATTGCATAAATACTGATTATAGAAGTTTGCATAGATAAATTGCATCCTTCTTTTTGACTTTTGATATCTATCTTTATAGATGTATTGAGCTTTGCTCCCCTTTGTAAATTTTGTGAGTAATGAAAGAGAAACGCGCTTATTGATAAAAAAAAAGTTATATGAAACCATTGTACCTTAGACTTCTTGGTTCCCCATTCTTTAACAAGATTTTTAAACTAGTCCATATCTATGGAAGCATTTTTCTCAACTTTCTTCATCATCAATTCTGGTTCAATCTTGTACTTTTCATAGTAATCTTTCTTTACACGTGCCCTCCACACTGATATCCCTTTGCTAATGTGTTCATCAATGTGATTCCATGCATTAGGGTGACTGCCTAAATCAAAGTATTTCTACAAAAACATAGAAAATATTACTTTAGATATAACAATCATACAATTTGTTGGTCTTTTATGAAAAAGATTACCTCAATAAATGATTTTCTATCTGCAAAAGCTTGTTCTGGTTGTTCGTTCCACTTCAAGTCTAGATGCCATATGTGTGGTTTCCTTGCTAGCATATGACAATAACAATTCAATTTGGCACCATTCTCCCCAATAGCATTTCCTTCATCATCCCATTGGACCTTGTGACGTGGCTGCCCTTGCTTAGGAAGTAGGCTTTTCTCACTTGCAGGCCCACGTCCATACTTCCTATTCTCTTGTTCATCCTCAACATTTTCTTCAACTATTACATCATTTTCAATATTGTTGGACAGTAGAGTAGGTTCATCCTCACAATTTTCTTCAATTGTGGATGGAGGGACAGCAATAGGTTGACTGGGTGTGTTGTTACAACTAGATCTAGTGAATCTTCTTCCTACCATCCTTCAATTGACAAGGAAAAAAATTAGATTATTAGTGCAGAAATGTCAGTAACAAAAGTAGTAGCTACATTTGAAAAACAAATAAATTGCGGAGAATATGAGACACCAACATATGAATATTCAGCATTTGAAAAACATATAACTTGTAGAGTACCTTGGTTTCATATCCCAAAAAAGAATAATGATGTCCTACTTGCTGGTATATGAAACAAGACTAAATAAATTGCAAAGAATATGCCATATAGTAACAGTTTGCCAAAAAAATGCAATACAACATATTCCCCAAGTAAATTCTTCTAGACTTGCAAACAAAACAGACAGATTAATGAACTAAACATTAGCCCCATCATTCTTTTTTTTAGTTCTATCAACAAAAGATCCCCCGGTGTCACTCCTCGTCCAAGACACATCACTAGTTACACCACCATCAGATTGTAAACCAGTCAAACAATTCTCAATAAGAGGTACTTCAGAATAATCTTTAGGAGGATGCTTTAGCACTGTGCACCAATCATCATCATTAGGATCCTTCACATAAAAGCATTGCAATGCTTGAGAAGCCAGGATAAACAGTTCCTCCTTTTTTTTATCCTTGAAGTGTTGATTTGTGTGAACCCATACTCATCAATTCGCAACTCGTTAGAAGTGCTTTCATCATACCAAGAACATCTAAATAACGGAACTTTGATTCCTGGACCATAAGTTAGCTCAATAACCTCCTCTAAGTAGCCATAGTACGTGACTTCAGCATTTATAGGATTTCGATCTCTACCACTTGAATAACTTGAAGTGTCAGCACACAAATACACTCCACTATTTTGTGTAGTACATGTACTTTCAATGTGCTTTGAACGGAAATGATATCCATTGACCAAAAATCCTTCATAAGACATTCCCTCAGCACAAGGGCCTTGGGATAACCATCTCAAATCATCACTAATATTGTTCGGCCTAATCTCTCGCATTTGCATTACCTTCATAAAAAAGTAAAACATTAATGTAATCTACACTAACTTGAACATTAAGAGTGACAACAATGTTTATGTTTGAGACTTACATGCTCTTTCAACCACTTAGAGAACTCCTTTGCATGTTTTGTTTCTAGGGTCCGTGGGGCAATGTTGGGTTCCATATCTTGAAGAATACACATGTGTTCACTGCTTTATAAGAAGTGTCTAAATTAATGTACAACATATATACAAATATTAGCAAGAATTTTAGGACATAATTAAATCTTACCTTCTGTAAACATCCAATTCCTCTTTATTGAAAAGGACATAACGATGGGCTTGTTCCAAAGTGTGGATGTCGAAATTTCTTGACACTCCAACTCTAATTGGAGATCCATCAACATTATGAGGAGTGCGGATCAGTTTTGTCTCAAAATTATGCAAGTACCTACCACAAAATGTCAAACTTTCTTCAGCTAAATAGCAACTAGCAATACAACCAGTCGGTTTAGCTTTGTTTCTTACATACTTCTTCAATTTCTTCAAGTATCTCTCTATTGGGTACATCCACCTAGTTCGGACAGATCCGGCTTTCCTGGCTTCATAAGCTAAATGAATGGGAAAATGCATCATGATGGTGAAGAAAGAAGGAGGGAAGATTCTCTCCAACTGGCAAAGAGAGAAAGCAATTTCTTGTTCCAATTCTTTGAATTCCTCCACATCAATAATGTTAGAGCAAAGCTTGTTGAAAAATGAGCACAAATTAGCAATAGGCTTGTACACATCTAAGCTTATGCAATGTCTCAAGGCAACAGGTAGAAGTTGATGCATAAGAACATGACAATCATGACTTTTCAGCCCAACAAGTTTTCTATCAGATTTGCTAACACACCTAGATATGTTAGAAGAATAGCCATCAGGAACTTTCAACTTTTCTAACACATATAGGAACTTATCTTTCTGCGCATTAGTCATGGTGTAAGATGTTGGAGGAAAGTAATAGCGGTCACCTGCATCTACTGGCCATAAATCTCTTCGAATGCGCATTTTCTTCAAATCTTGACGAGCTTGTAAGTTGTCTTTACTTTTCTTAGAATCACCCAATAATGTGTTTAAAATATTCTCGCACACATTCTTTTCTATGTGCATCACATCCAAATTGTGTCTAACAGATAAATACTTCCAATAAGGTAGCTGAAAAAAGATGCTTATCTTATTCCAACCAGGAGGTAATGGTTGAATTTGATCTCCAAGCCTCTTGCGCTTATTCATTTTTCCAAATGTGATATTTTCATACCCATCAAATTGCCTCAGTATATCTTCTCCAGATAGTGGCTTAGGTGGAAATCGAAAATCTTTTTCACCATCAAAATTTTTCCTATCACATCTATACGGATGATTCATTGGAAGAAAACATCGATGGAAACCATAGCATTGCTTTTTCCCATACTGTAACCATTTTGATACAGTCTCCACATTACAACAAGG
The DNA here is from genome assembly GCA_963693085.1 of Alisma plantago-aquatica. Taxonomy (NCBI): domain Eukaryota; kingdom Viridiplantae; phylum Streptophyta; class Magnoliopsida; order Alismatales; family Alismataceae; genus Alisma; species Alisma plantago-aquatica. The sequence goes on along the minus strand of OY856410.1, from coordinate 730,912,148 downwards.
ACATCCCAAATCTTTCTTACCTTTAGTGCTCCAACCAGATAAGTCACCATATGTTGGGAAATCGTTAATGGTCCATAAAATCATTGCCCGCATAGTGAAGTTCCTTTTTCTATATGCATCATAAACTTTGACTCCAAGCTCCCAAAGTAGTTGCAACTCCTCAATTAATGGCTCCAAGTATACATCAAGGTCATTGCCAACCATATGTGGACCTGGGATTAATAGGGACATCATAATAAATTGTTCTTTCATAAGAAGCCAAGGCGGAAGATTGAGAGGTGTCACCAACACAGGCCAGATGCTATGTGATGCACTCATATTGCCAAATGCATTAAATCCATCTGTTGCTAATGCCAATCTAACATTGCGTAGTTCAGCAGCAAAGTCTGGATACCTGGCATCAATAGACAACCATTCTGGTGTGTCTGAAGGATGATGAATATGACCATCCTTGCCTTTTACTTCTTATGGCCAAATCATATCTTTAGCAATAGATGAAGACATATAGAGCCTCTCTAACCGAGGTATCAAAGGGAAGTGATACATGAACTTAGCAGCTACCTTCTTTCCCTTTGTTTTGTATTGCTTTTCATTCCATCTTGAAGCACCACAAGTATCACAATTTTCTTTTGAAGCTTCATCTTTGCGAAAAAGCATGCAATTATTTGTACATACGTCTATAGTAGAATGATGAAGTCGTAAATCCTTCACGATCGCATTTGCTTCATAGTACGTCCCCGGAAATAGACAATTTTCTTCCGGAAATCCTGAAACAATCAACTATAACAACTTTGTGAAAGAATCGTTAGACCATCCAGATTCCTCCTTCAGAAATAGCAAGGCAACCAAATACGATAGCTTAGAATGACTTGTGCAACCTCTATAGAGTGGTTGATCTGCCTCTTTTAGTATCTTGTAAAATCTTTGTGCATCTACATTTACAGGTTCCTCTGTAGCTTCAGTAGAGTGGTCATTTGTTGTGTCACCCATACCAAACAAATCCTCCAACATCTGATGCATATTGTCAGTGCTAGGCATGTTTGGTGCCACAACAGGATTGCTCCTACCAATCACCTCCCCATGAAACGTCCAAACATCATAGCTATGCACAAATCCTTTTTGTAATACATGTGAGAATACCTCCTCCTCTGTTTTAAGGTATTTGTTCAAACATACCTTGCAAGGACATATTAATTTCTCCTGTCTAGTTGGTCTCTGATGGATAAGAGCAAACTCAATGAACTTTCGTAACCCTGCCTTGAATACATCACTTCGCACTCTGTTCCCAATATACATCCAACTCCGATCTATTAGAAAATCCATCTACATGAAGGAAAATATATAATAAGTAGAGGAACAGCTATTTGAGATGTAGTCATGTAGGAGATGTAGTCATGTAGGAGCAAGAATAAGTAAGAAAAAGTAGAAGAAAACTTGCAAATAGAAGTGATACTAGTTGTCTAGTAGACGTGCGAGCAGGAGATGCAAGTAAGAATCTGAATTTCTGATATGAGTAACAAGGAAATAGCAATAAGAGGGGACATAGAAGTAACAAAAATTTAGATGCAATAGCAGGAATAGGAAATGAAGGAGAAATTGCAAAAAAAGAAAAGAAAAGAAGCTAGAATAGGAGACACAAGAGGAAATAGAAAAAAAAAATCAAAGAAACAGTAGTATAAAAGGACTGATCTTTTTTGCAACAATTGCAGCAAAAGGGGGTCGAATATACAACATGAAAAAGGAAAAAGAGAAAACGGGAGGGAAGGGAGAAGACATACATGAAGTCTATCAATATACAAGAAGCAAAAAAAGAGGCAGAAGAAACATCCTTCAAGAAAAATCCTTCAAGAACTGCAATAGTATAGGTACCCACCTAATCAATAATAGTTCACAGATCCATCCATTAACTTTTGCTCACATGTCTCAACATATACTCGATTAAAGGGGCTACTTATACTGTCAGACTAGCTACACTGCTTCTCTTCTCAAACTAGGCGATCTCTCTACTACAAAGGAGTATTTTGACGCATGGCTATTTAGACTCTACGAAAGGAGATTCAAAGATGTGTGTGGTCCTGATGCTATGGGTTATGTCCAACATATCCCATAGAATCTCAATATTGTAGCAGATCTCTATGCATAAAGGCACTGACAGTCCCTAACTTTCCCTATAAGTCAGCTGAAATACTTAAACATATAAGTATATGATATCATGTATAACATCTCATAAAATTAAGAACTGAAATACTTAAAATAAGTCAACTGCATAAGACTTAACACCAACCAAGATAGAACATATGACATGCAAACCAGGACAACAGGGACAATTTCATTGTTTGGTATCTTATTAATAACACAACACTCAAATTATGATAGTAGGAGACTGTAAACCAGCAGAACAATAGACTAGCAGAAGAAAACAGTTCATATATACCAACCACTATAGAAGAAAAGAAGTTTCCTCCCAAGAGAAACATTGTAGAAGTGTCTATCCCATCTAAAAAGATTACTTTCATTGATAGCTGCTAGATATCAAAAGAGGAAAATACCCACTTCCGAAAAATGGCAATTTGGATACAGAGATGAGTAGCAATAGCCTCCAACCTGGGAGTACAATAAATACCAAGAAAGTTGACCATAGATATCAATATTTTAGATAGAATCCTTAAGAAGGTATTTCTCATGGATCAATTTGATCCATAGACTACCTTAAGAAGATGGTTACATCATCCCACTTAAGAAGATGGATATCATTCTTGCCTTCACACTATCCCCACAAGAAATTTATAATAATTATTTCCACTTCATCACAGATAGAAGTAGGAAGTGAGAAGGAAGAGGACCAGAATTTTTGATTGGCGGACATAGTAGAATTACAAAGTTCTAGTCTCCAATGGAAACTGAAATGATATGTAAATAAGTTTGGTATCTTTAAAAATCAAATGATGGGCATAGAAGCACTAAAGCATGGGCGTGAAATGAATGTAACTTCTGGTTCACTTGTATGATATGTATCATTATAAGTTAGTAGCATACCATCTTTGTGCACGCTTAGCATCAATAGAATGTCTGTCATGACCATGGAAAGCTTCAAACATGCATTCAACAAAAGGTCTGCTCTGGTTGAGAAGTCTAGCCAGAAGCCTCAAGAACGAATGGGTGTTCTTAGTAGTGTGGGTTCCTCCTTGATCCCTTTATTGTTAAAACAACATTTGTATATTTGTCTTTTTTTGTTTTCCCCCTCCATCTAAAATAATTCCCTTTCTTTAACATGTGGTTGTGATGCAGGCCCTAAAAGCCAATAACTATGATAATGATCCTCTGCTAAGTGCAGCTCTGTACCTGGAGATTAATTAAAGGTCGACTGCCCAGGGCTCCCATGGGATGTGTCCCATGGGAGCCCTGGGAAGTCGGCCTTTAATTAATCTCTAAGTACATAGCTGCACTTACCAGAGGATCATTACCATAATTATTGGCTTTTAGGTCATACATCACAACCACATGTTACAGAAAGGGTATTATTTTAGATGGAGGGGGTAAAGGAAAAAAGACATATAATATATCCAATTGTTGTTTTAGGAGGAACCCACATTACTAAGAACACTCATTCGTTCTTGAGGCTTCTGCCTAGACTTCTCAACCAGATCTGAGATGTTGACAATGACTTAGTGTGCCTCTGCAAAATGCAAAAACACCAGGCTATATTATACTTACAACCAAAAACAAAATTAAGTGGTGACTAGACTCTTACATATTCCATTTGACCCATATAATTTTAATAAATCATTACACTTAGCTTACTACATGTCTATTTTTAAACATCAACCCATTCTCAGTCCATAGTAATATTACCCATTTATCAAACATCACAATGTGAGTTCCGAATGAAGGCTATAAGGTTTGAGATTTAATTTATATGGCTATTTTATGTAAAGAGGAGATACGTTATAGGAAACTCAAAATTTGGATACGCAAATGAAGAAAGAAGCAAACACTGGCAGTAATTAACATATTACAGTAAACTATTGGGATACACATATGAAGAAATAAGCAAGCATTGGCAGTGAACAGTACATTACAGTGAACTCAAATCTGGGATACACATGAAGAAGGATGCACATTGGAATCGTTACCTAAAACTAAATGACCAACACATGATTGAATCAAACAGCATAACAACAAGCAAGCACAACAGTTGCAAGAGAATAATAAAACAAGTAGCACAGAAAAAAGATGCAGTTTTAGTAGCAGTACCTTTTCCCACGCTTCCGGTCAATGGAAAGAAGCAACGAGATTAAAACTGAAGAAGAAGAACAATGGACGTTGCAAGAGAAGAACTGGAGCAGAGGCAGTTGGGCACCTTATGGGTGTCAGATCAAGGAAAAGAGACCAGTAGCTTGATCCAAGGTTGAAGTATTCTTCAGAGCTCCTGCTGGGCGCCGCCTGAGTCGGGTGCCGCTAGTTTCGCTGGGATCCGGCACGATATGGCTACTCTTGGCCGTGGAATTGGAAGTCGGCCGACGATTGGAGTTACGACCTGCTACAGTTGGGGTGGCAGGAGCAGTTGGGGCGCCGTCTGAGAGGTAGTTGGGGCGCCGTCCGGGAGGTAGGTGCGGTTGCAGCTGGGTGCGACCGGTGGGATTTGAGAAATGCTAAGCGGCTGGGGTCGTGGGGTTGCTGAGGCTGGGTGGCATTAAGCTGGAGCAGACCCTGGCTGTGGAGTGAGCGAGGCCTGGTCCACGAACTGAAGGCGTGGTCGATGGAATCAAGGAGGCGCCAAGGACGAGTGGTAGGTGATCAGTGCTTCCCTAGTTCGTCATTGTGCAGAGGGACGAGTGGGGAGGGTTTTTCTTTTCCTTTTTAATTTTGATATCCAAATGTTGTATTTTAGAATGGAGGGAAGGGAAATGAGATGGAGGGAAGGGATATGAGATGGAGGGAATCATTTGTCATGGTATTTTTCAAGGAATAATTAGTGACTAATGTATTTGTGAGGGATTAGTATTTGTAAATATGTTAAAAAAATGGTTGAGGGATTTGGTCCCATATTTGAAGGATGATCCCTCACAAATAGCCATCATTATTCACAATCTATGGTTCCTCACAAATGTTCTTCAACAAAGGCCAAATTTTTTGTAGTGTCCATTGATTTCCTTTTTTGATTCCGCACAGGATGATCCTTTGTACGAGGCCTAACACCCTATAAATAAGAAACTCCAAATTCCCTTTTCTCCACCAATTTTCATAGAAGAACACCCACTGCCTCCAGTCTTTGCGTAAGTACTCCAAAACTAACCTTAGCCTATACTCGATTCTCCTCCATCGCCGATTGAGTGGTTGTTGCCCCTGAGCCTTTAGACCTAATCACTTTTCTTATCTTGTAACCTCAATTTCATTCCATCCTTCTCCTTCGTCTCCGGTGCAATTAGCACCGTGGTAAGCTTCTACGGACCTCCATTGTTGTTTCCCTTGTTCCTTTTTGCCTTGGTTCACCCTGGGTCGAAGTGTCCTATAGTTGTGGTTAAGTTTCTCGACGGGGGTCTTGGTTTTGGCTACTCAGTGACTCTACAATCACGGGGACTGTATAGTTATCTTCGTTGCGATCTGACAATTGTTTTCACGACCTTTGATTGTTGGATGATGATTATTTTTTCGGCACTTGTTCAATCCTCTATTTGGGTCATGGCGGGGTTCGCTTTTGGGACTCTAGTCATGGAACACGCATATTCTTGTGCTCTCTAAGTTTTTGGAGACATGGCAAAGACCTTTGTGATGTTTTCCAGTCACTAAGAAGCCAAATTCATCTTTTGGTCCTCATCCTGAGGCTGCTTCACAAAAATGGCAGGCTCGCGATCAAGGAAAGAATCATCCACATGTTTTCCCTCTTGTGCCCTCTTGTTTTCCTTCTTGGTTTTGTTTTTCGACTATGGGCATTTTCGTAGCTTCACCTTGATTCTGTTTCTTGCTTTTGCACCTACAATTTGCTGAGTTGTCTGAGTGGTTGTCTGAGTTAGCCACTCCTAATTGGGCAAGCTCAAATACCCTCTCTCTCTTATTTTCTCACAGGTCTGATGTTGATGTGTAATTTTCTGATTAGTTCATTTTTGAAAATTCATATCTAATTATTTATAGTTCAGAAAAATAAAATAAAATATGATTTGGAATCATAAAAATATAGCTATATAATGGTGCAAAGTTTGTCTCTTAAATCCTATTTTGTAAATATGTGATTTTTAATGGAATTTCTTACTTATATAATACCTTGCAAAATTCATAACTATATATTAATTAGTCAAAAAATTATAAAAATAATATATTTTGAGCTCAAAAAATATAATAAAGTATTTTTTGAGATCAAAAAAACATAATTTAAAACACGGGATAGATCTTATAAACTAATTCACATATAATAAAAAAGTTATTGTTAGGGTTCTAAGTAGTTAATAAAATCTAACCCTAATTCTACATATCTACTTAATAGGTTCTTTGGAGGTCTAGGCTTGGACCTAGATTAGACTTTGGGATGTTTAAACTCTAGTTTAATGTATGTTTGCATCCCCTATTATTCCTTTTGAGAAATTCACCTATTTTCATCTTTCTCCTAGTCCTATGGACGATCAACCTACACAATATTCCTTTCCCTTTAGATAACATATTTCTTGTGGAATACCCTATTTGTTTATGATCTTGTGATCAATTTATTATGATGGAACATTCTTTTTGACGCTATCCTATATATTGTTTCATGGTGGAACTTACTTGGTGATACATGCTCTTTTTGACCACTTTTGTGGTGGTTGCCTATATTGTCATTTATGTGGTGACAAATCTTGTTTCATCTGACTATACTTCTTACTTGCCTCTCTATTACACATATTATGTGACTCGGTAGCACTAGAGTAGTGTAATTGCATTGGTTTTTTAGCAGTATGCCCCGGTAATTATTGGGATGGAGGTGGTGTTGCCCCATACCCGGGTTTCAAGTTTGTGAGGCTTGGCCCAACACTTAATATATATTGGGAATCTGGCAGTAAACCATTTTCTATCAGGTTTCAAGTTTGTGAGACTTGGTCGCCTTTGTATTTATATTGTTCTAGTGTTATGTTTATCTCACATGCATGCAGGTTGTTATTTTGAAGGGTTTTGTTCCCTATTTTGTTATGTGTGCTAGTGTGACACAAATTTATTGTTTTATTAATGGAAAGTAATTCCTTTGTTATCTCGTGTTTGCAAATCATTTCTTTTATGCTATATTGGGTAGTCCTTTCATTTTTCTATGGGAAGCATTTTTTATTGATGCCCTTTACTCTACAAATTGCTCAATTCCATATTTAGTATGCACATACCAGCTTGCTGATGTCTTTTACTTTTTCTCCTTTTGCTGGGGTATGCTTCCAACCTAGGTATAGGTCCAGGAGGAGACAACCAGGTTGGACCAAGAACTCAACAAGTTTGAATGAAATCTTGTGGGAGACTTTCTTGAAGTTTTTAGGTGATTCTCATCTAGTACTATGTTTTTTTAGTTTTCCTTTATATCACCTTATGTGATGAAAGTCTAGTAATGAAAACAAGTTATGTAATGGTTAGATACATCTTTAAATTCCACTTATACTTTGGTGTTGTGATACATACATGTTGAATAAATTGGTTATCCTCGCTTTTGAGAAAAAAATTATGTTGGGGTGTTTGGTTTGGGATGTTGCCTTTTTGTTTTATTGGGGAGTGGATCCCCTCTGGGATCCCACTCCTTATGATCATTATTGTATAGAAAGAGGAGGATTTATAAATTATGCTAAACATCAAAAAACTAAAGTAAAAACTTCTAGAGCAATTGTCTCGATAATTCCCTCTAATGAACACCCTAATCTGAAGAATTCCAACTACAAATATATCCTCAAAAAGTGTCTGAGTGTTTGGTGAGTAGTGATCTCCTCCTCTCTCGACTCTCTACTATGTTAATACATGACAATGTATGATAATCTATTTTTGGCCACACTCCCTAGGTCATAGGAGAGTCTTATGACCCTTGTTAAGTCATAGCCATTGGATCAAACTTGATTTCAGATCTTCTCTAATCGTGTAGCATCAGTACCATCGATAGGGAGTCGATGACATAGAGTGGTTGGCTGACTTTTATCTCTTAGACTGTATTGTTACTACCGACATGGTTGTTAATAGCACTGAGCTTCTATTCTTAGAGGTCTACATGATGAAGTTTGTACCAAGACATGTAATTCAGTTGCACCAAGACAATTAAACTCAAGTTTCGATGCTCCCTGGATTGTGAGTCAATAGCACCCATCATTGCTTTATTACCATCGATGCATATGTCAGTAGCATCGAGCATATTCTCGATAGTATCCAGTCCTCTCTCCTTTACTATAGTAGATTCATGCTTTGTTGGTACCACCGACACGCGGGTCAATTGCACCGAGTTATCCTTCTATGCTCAAATCACCTGAAAAGAGGAAAAAATAAATACACCCAAAATATAGATAATATATTAGCATGATTTCATAAAAATGTCGGGTACTCTATGTTATAGTGATTCATAGGCTAATTATGAGAAACAATGCATAAACATGTCTCAAAGTGCACAAATGTGCTAATAAACTTAGAAAATAGCCAATGAAATGAGACTAAAATTCAATCCATCAGCAAACTCCCCTCTTCTATATAGGAGAGGCGCTAAGTACAAGGGAAGAAAAATTAACCCTAATGGGACAAGACAATTATGCCCATATTACATAATAAAATAAATAACAATAATTCTAGCATAACTACCTATAATAATTTTTTTGGTCGGCAAAAAACTTTGTTGCTATAATATTGTTCCAAAACTTTAGGTACAAAGGTGTGCGCCCCTTAATCCTACAAAGAGGACTACCATAAGAAAACTACAAAAAGCTAAGGTCTTACGCAGAAGACCCAAAATAGAAAAAAGGGGCTACCTTGGATCAACCAAGATGCAATCATACAAACCATAACTGGTACAGACATATTCTACTCAGATGAAGAGCTCCACTGTCAATACACTCACCCACAAAGTATGGAGATTCCCTATCAGAAAAATGTATATCAGCTAGACCTGTGATCATGCTCATTGTTGGTTCAGAAGTTGAGAACAGATTATCCGTCAAAATGCTGACACAAAGTAGCACCAGCAAATGTGTCTTCCTACATCATCACCCGAAAATGTAGAAGAATCCTTGGAAGAAAGAGCAGCTGCATCCACTGTTAGAAAGCTAAATCATGGATCCCCCTTGCACTAGCATTAAGAACACAAATAGAAATTGTGGAGGGAAACAACTAGGAGGAAGCAACCAATCAACGGATCAGCTAACTATAGCTTCAGACTCTAAAAAAAATCAAATGAGATCAGGAACTCAACGAGTGATCACATAGCAGTAGGAAGGATCCGAAGCGGAGATGAAGACTGCCCCCCTGAATCCAACCCCACACGAGTCACCTGTATACACAGAACACTTCATCGAACACCTAGAGGGCATTCAAACCTCAGCTATAGAGGAAACATACATAATGGGGGGAGAGGACGCTACCCCCTACCACCATAGAGCCGTTGATGAGGACCCCGTGAAAGGAGCTGGCGTCATTGACTGTCGGGTTTTATCTCCAAGTCGAATCACCCAAGTCCAAAGAAGAGGGCCTGACATTGGTTGAGGAGGGAGGTGTCGTCGTCAGGAGCCACTGAAGCTAGCCTGTAGGCAAGCCGCCCAACCTCGTCGTCATTGGTGGAAAGGGCGTGCTGCCAAGCTGAACCTATCGAAAGCAGTCGGCCCAGCGACATGTCCCACCGCCGCCGAACTAACCAACCTGAACTAGGGTGGGGTTGAGGACCCATCACCACCCATGAAACCCAGGCGTCGCTCGGGGGAGTAAGGGGAAGATGCTAGAAAAGGAAAAGGGAGAGCCCTTCCATCACATGCAAGGTAGAGCAGTGACGAAGACCCCAGATCTAGTACAGAAAGGCCCTTCCATCCGTCGCACTTGAACGGAGTAGAAACGACCAAGTCAAAATGCCAATCCACTGGCCCAGAGCTACTCATCGCAATGCTACATATCTTCTCTCCACCGGCACACCCAGGCTTCGCCCATAGACGACTGCTCCCTTTACTTCATCAACTCGCTGCACTTGCTCTTCACAAACGAGAACGTGTTGTGACCAGTGAAGGCCAGGGGGAGGAAAGCGTCAAGGGTGACGCTCCCTCCCCCTAGCGGAAGCCACTGGGGGAGATCTAGTGAGAAGGGAGAGTGATCCCTAGAAAGAGAGAAGGCATTCATCCTCAATAAACTGATTTTCATCAACTACCTATAATAATTTGAATTATATATTGTGTAATCATGAATGAGTTTCACCTATAAATCAAACATATTATTATAGACTCACTTATACAATACAATAATATGATTATAAGAGGCTGGCCTTTTGAAATTTTATATTCATTATCTAACTATTGAAATTTTTAGATCGCAACTTATTAGCTTTATCTGTTACACATTTTATTGAATTTTAAGGCATGTAAACACTTGTTATAAATGTATAAGTAAGTTAGTAAGATATTTTCCAAAAGAAGTTCTATGTACAAATAGAAGAAGATTTGACCTCACATGCACTCATAGTAAGTCCATATGTCAAACTATTTATTTTTCTATGATTATACAAACATTTGGATGCATCAAACTTACATGGGTGCACATTGATCTCTTTTCTCATTTCTTCCTCATAGATATGGCCATGGACACCTTTCCCTAGTGTATTCACTAGTATCTGGCAATCTGACTTGATGGTAATGGATTCCAGACTTAGTTACATTGAAACCATGGAAGTTTTGATAACATTTCATCCCTTTTCCCATAGCATTTATGAGCAAAGAGGATCTACAACTTTCATTGTGGAAATATGGTTTCCAATCCGGTCGTGCTAAATCCATCCATACCAGTAGTGGTGTCGGGTTTCCACCCTCAAACCTTTGTTGATTATGATGAGGCCTGGTGAAGGAGTTGTCTATGTAACATTGGGGAGGCTAAAGGTTGGTGGCTCTTCTAAAGTAGTTTTGGTAGTCCTCCATTATGATTCTAAAACCTTGTACAAGTGTCAATAGAAAAGGTTGCTTCTTGTACCTTATTTATACCTATTCATGATTTCCTTGTCATCTTATACACCCCATCCATCATCTTGTCATTATCATTATAAAGAAGGCTTCTTATTGATTTCTATACACATGTAGATCTCTTCATGATATCCTTGCCAACTAGGTCACTACGTGCCCATATTCAACCTACATTCAGGCATAGGAAGATAGCATGCACTAAATCATAATTGTCCATGTTGCAAGATTTACAAACATGCATTGTCATCTATGATGTGATTTTGCATGATCTATATTTATTAGGAAGGATGTGATAGGTAATGTCCCCATTAAATTTATCAATTTTAGCGGTCGCTAAGTGAACCTTCCCAATTAAATAGGAAGAGCTAAGTGAACCTTCCCAATTAAATAGGAAGAGCTAAGTGAACCTTCACGATCGTCGACACTTCTTCAGCCACGACAGATGTTGTTGCAGTCACGGCTGGAATTCGCTCAACTTCGAGAAGAGCAGACGGAAATGGTACCAGCTGTACTTAATAAAGTCTAGCTATTTGGGGGAATGTACTTGTCAATCATGTTGGGGGTGATAGCATGTAAACATTACTCTTTCATTTAGATTACTATACCAAACAACAAGATATATGATAAATAATTTCCCTCAACTAGTGATTGGTCATGGATGGGGTAGTATGTGTATAGGGGAAATAGTCCTTATCACCTCCTATCCACCCTTATAAGGATCACATGGATTAGGGTTTAGTTGGAATTTAATTGGGATCTAGTAAAGCCTAGGTTCTTAGGATGGAAACTCTTAGGGTAATTAGGGGTGGAGGGTGGTAATGGATGTAGAAAATGAAGTCGTAAGCCTCACAACACCTACATTCTAGCCTTGAGAAGGCTCCAAGCTAATTAAACTAAATTCTTGTATACTAGATACTTAGATTTGTCACCTAGGTGTAGGAGAATTGAGTATCATTGAGGAAGGAGAATAGCTATCTAGGGATCCATTAATTGGACTTACTAGTCATTCACAAATTAGCTACATATAAGCAATTTCCCTAGAATCCTAGGTGATTTCAAGCACAAACCAACAAGCAATATATGGGAAATGAGAAGAAAGTAGAGCATAATCATTAGAAAATGAAATAACTTTGTTTACATAACATTTCCCCCCAACATGGTATCAAAGTAACATTATTGTCCCCAAACAGGCCACCTAAGGGGCCTAGCTACTCATAGAACAAGAAAACACAAAAATGGAGAAGAGATAGGTAGAAGAAGCCATGGAACTTGATGTGGATGAAGAAATATCCCTCTCTAGCATTAAGGATGTACTCCTACCTTCTCCTCGATGGAATGTCATGAGATGGTGGTGTGAAGTGGTCAAAACCCTAAAATACAAGGGTTTTAGTGGTTGACATGGTCAAATGGGGTAGGGAAGTGATGGAACAACTAAGGTACAAAATTGGGGAGCTAAGAATGGATAGAAGGTAGCTAAGAGTGGATAACCTCAAGATCCAGCCTCCACCCAAGTATATATAGTAGTAGGGAAGCACTAGGTCAAGTGGGGGTAGAATGGGAAACAACTTCTAGGTTTTCTAGTAGTATGGCTATGTTGGGTAGCACGAACATGGTGGGTAGTGTGTGGAATGACCATGGTGGTGTGGAACGGATGAGGTGAGAAATGGAAAAGTGAGATGTTGATTTGGAATTTTATAATGGTTGGTGTTACACCCATGGTGATTGACACGGTCATGGTGGATCATTGGTTGCATGGGTGTGGTGAGTCAAACGTCCTTTCTAGGCTGGGAATTGGCTGGTTGTTCCATGGAGCACAACCATTCTATATGTGGACAATGTGACTATTCTAGCTGGCACAGCCGTGGTGGGTTCTTTATGGAATGACCTTGTTGGCAGAAAAAGTTGTGGTGTTAAACTTTGTCTTCACTTCTTGAACTGAACTTCTACTATGATTTTGGCTTAGTCAGCATGGCCGCTCCTCGGCATCACGTCCATGCTTGGGTGTGCCGTGAAAGGAGTTGGCGTCACTGACTGTCGGGTTTTATCTCCAAGTCGAATCACCCAAGTCCAAAGAAGAGGGCCTGACATTGGTTGAGGAGGGAGGTGTCGTCGTCAGGAGCCACTGAAGCTAGCCTGTAGGCAAGCCGCCCAACCTCGTCGTCATTGGTGGAAAGGGCGTGCTGCCAAGCTGAACCTATCGAAAGCAGTCGGCCCAGCGACATGTCCCACCACCGCCGAACTAACCAACCTGAACCAGGGTGGGGTCGAGGACCCATCACCACCCATGAAACCCAGGCGTCGCTCGGGGGAGTAAGGGGAAGATGCTAGAAAAGGAAAAGGGAGAGCCCTTCCATCACATGCAAGGTAGAGCAGTGACGAAGACCCCAGATCTGGTACAGAAAGGCCCTTCCATCCGTCGCACTTGAACGGAGTAGAAACGACCAAGTCAAAATGCCAATCCACTGGCCCAGAGCTACTCATCGCAATGCTACATATCTTCTCTCCACCGGCACACCCAGGCTTCGCCCATAGACGACTGCTCCCTTTACTTCATCAACTCGCTGCACTTGCTCTTCACAAACGAGAACGTGTTGTGACCAGTGAAGGCCAGGGGGAGGAAAGCGTCAAGGGTGATGCTCCCTCCCCCTAGCGGAAGCCACTGGGGGAGATCTAGTGAGAAGGGAGAGTGATCCCTAGAAAGAGAGAAGGCATTCATCCTCAATAAACTGATTTTCATCAACTACCTATAATAATTTGAATTATATATTGTGTAATCATGAATGAGTTTCACCTATAAATCAAACATATTATTATAGACTCACTTATACAATACAATAATATGATTATAAGAGGCTGGCCTTTTGAAATTTTATATTCATTATCTAACTATTGAAATTTTTAGATCGCAACTTATTAGCTTTATCTGTTACTTACACATTTTATTGAATTTTAAGGCATGTAAACACTTGTTATAAATGTATAAGTAAGTTAGTAAGATATTTTCCAAAAGAAGTTCTATGTACAAATAGAAGAAGATTTGACCTCACATGCACTCATAGTAAGTCCATATGTCAAACTATTTATTTTTCTATGATTATACAAACATTTGGATGCATCAAACTTACATGGGTGCACATTGATCTCTTTTATCATTTCTTCCTCATAGATATGGCCATGGACACCTTTCCCTAGTGTATTCACTAGTATCTGGCAATCTGACTTGATGGTAATGGATTCCAGACTTAGTTACATTGAAACCATGGAAGTTTTGATAACATTTCATCCCTTTTCCCATAGCATTTATGAGCAAAGAGGATCTACAACTTTCATTGTGGAAATATGGTTTCCAATCCGGTCGTGCTAAATCCATCCATACCAGTAGTGGTGTCGGGTTTCCACCCTCAAACCTTTGTTGATTATGATGAGGCCTGGTGAAGGAGTTGTCTATGTAACATTGGGGAGGCTAAAGGTTGGTGGCTCTTCTAAAGTAGTTTTGGTAGTCCTCCATTATGATTCTAAAACCTTGTACAAGTGTCAATAGAAAAGGTTGCTTCTTGTACCTTATTTATACCTATTCATGATTTCCTTGTCATCTTATACACCCCATCCATCATCTTGTCATTATCATTATAAAGAGGGCTTCTTATTGATTTCTATACACATGTAGATCTCTTCATGATATCCTTGCCAACTAGGTCACTACGTGCCCATATTCAACCTACATTCAGGCATAGGAAGATAGCATGCACTAAATCATAATTGTCCATGTTGCAAGATTTACAAACATGCATTGTCATCTATGATGTGATTTTGCATGATCTATATTTATTAGGAAGGATGTGATAGGTAATGTCCCCATTAAATTTATCAATTTTAGCGGTCGCTAAGTGAACCTTCCCAATTAAATAGGAAGAGCTAAGTGAACCTTCCCAATTAAATAGGAAGAGCTAAGTGAACCTTCACGATCGTCGACACTTCTTCAGCCACGACAGATGTTGTTGCAGTCACGGCTGGAATTCGCTCAACTTAGAGAAGGGCAGATGGAAATGGTACCAGCTGTACTTAATAAAGTCTAGCTATTTGGGGGAATGTACTTGTCAATCATGTTGGGGGTGATAGCATGTAAACATTACTCTTTCATTTAGATTACTATACCAAACAACAAGATATATGATAAATAATTTCCCTCAACTAGTGATTGGTCATGGATGGGGTAGTATGTGTATAGGGGAAATAGTCCTTATCACCTCCTATCCACCCTTATAAGGATCACATGGATTAGGGTTTAGTTGGAATTTAATTGGGATCTAGTAAAGCCTAGGTTCTTAGGATGGAAACTCTTAGGGTAATTAGGGGTGGAGGGTGGTAATGGATGTAGAAAATGAAGTCGTAAGCCTCACAACACCTACATTCTAGCCTTGAGAAGGCTCCAAGCTAATTAAACTAAATTCTTGTATACTAGATACTTAGATTTGTCACCTAGGTGTAGGAGAATTGAGTATCATTGAGGAAGGAGAATAGCTATCTAGGGATCCATTAATTGGACTTACTAGTCATTCACAAATTAGCTACATATAAGCAATTTCCCTAGAATCCTAGGTGATTTCAAGCACAAACCAACAAGCAATATATGGGAAATGAGAAGAAAGTAGAGCATAATCATTAGAAAATGAAATAACTTTGTTTACATAACATTTCCCCCCAACATGGTATCAAAGTAACATTATTGTCCCCAAACAGGCCACCTAAGGGGCCTAGCTACTCATAGAACAAGAAAACACAAAAATGGAGAAGAGATAGGTAGAAGAAGCCATGGAACTTGATGTGGATGAAGAAATATCCCTCTCTAGCATTACAAGGATGTACTCCTACCTTCTCCTCAATGGAATGTCATGAGATGGTGGTGTGAAGTGGTCAAAACCCTAAAATACAAGGGTTTTAGTGGTTGACATGGTCAAATGGGGTAGGGAAGTGATGGAACAACTAAGGTACAAAATTGGGGAGCTAAGAATGGATAGAAGGTAGCTAAGAGTGGATAACCTCAAGATCCAGCCTCCACCCAAGTATATATAGTAGTAGGGAAGCACTAGGTCAAGTGGGGGTAGAATGGGAAACAACTTCTAGGTTTTCTAGTAGTATGGCTATGTTGGGTAGCACGAATGGGAAACAACTTCTAGTAGTAGGGAAGCACTAGGTCAAGTGGGGGTAGAATGGGAAACAACTTCTAGGTTTTCTAGTAGTATGGCTATGTTGGGTAGCACGAACATGGTGGGTAGTGTGTGGAATGACCATGGTGGTGTGGAACGGATGAGGTGAGAAATGGAAAAGTGAGATGTTGATTTGGAATTTTATAATGGTTGGTGTTACACCCATGGTGATTGACACGGTCATGGTGGATCATTGGTTGCATGGGTGTGGTGAGTCAAACATCCTTTCTAGGCTGGGAATTGGCTGGTTGTTCCATGGAGCACAACCATTCTATATGTGGACAATGTGACTATTCTAGCTGGCACAGCCGTGGTGGGTTCTTTATGGAATGACCTTGTTGGCAGAAAAAGTTGTGGTGTTAAACTTTGTCTTCACTTCTTGAACTGAACTTCTACTATGATTTTGGCTTAGTCAGCATGGCCGCTCCTCGGCATCACGTCCATGCTTGGGTCTTCAGCTATGCTTTGAGCTTGATCTTTGTTCATTCGTGCACTTGTTTGCTTCACTTGAGTCTACCACTAGGTGTAGGTTAGGGAAGTTCTCAGAACTTCCTTGTACCCCTTCAATGGTGGAGGAACCCTAGGATCACTCTCAATCTCTATCATCCATCCAAGCATGGTCCAAGTACCTAAAAATATGCAAAGAATGTCCATAAGTGCATTTGATGATAAAACACATATTGAGGGAAATAACATGTAACTGAACAGATTTATATATGACTGAAGTGAAATAAGCACAAGATGAAGCCTTAAAATAGGGTTACATCATCACCCTAGACTTAAAACTTACTTGTCCTCAAGTATGCTCCAACTCAATCCCTCTTCAAATTTCCAACAAAAAAGTAATGACAAACACATAGAAACATATGCATATTTACTAAATGGGCTCAATGATGACTAAGTACATGTATTCCACATATTTCCTCTCCTCTTTCACAAACCAATCATGATTAAAGCATTGAGCATACAAACTTCAAATATAGGGCATAGAATTCACAATTAAACCATATGGCTTTCACAATGCTCAAAGTAAACCATTTCATGATGGTGACAATATAAAATGACTAAAATTGTTGTTTTACCTTCGTGCATTCAATCTCATATGTCAAATTACACTAAGTAACCCATATGGCTGTGAAAAAGGATGAAATGTTCTAGGTTTTATGTTTCCTAGATCAATGGCCATGCAAATACAAGAAATGGGTTGCGGTAAGAGATTAGAGTGTTATTAAGCACTCATCTTTTCTTTATTAGATGTTATTACATAGGAGAATCTTTTAATTTCTTTTTATTGTTCTTTATTTTCTTTCCCCTTGGTCTGGATAGGGAACATGATGGTGAGAGTGAAGTGGCACTAGTACATAACCGGCCTTTAGTGTCAGTTATTTAAGGCCTTTAGTGTCAGTTTTTAAGCGACACCTATGTGGGCTTCGCTAAAAGCCCAACCATTACACTTCGGTTCTCAAACCGACACCACAACCCTTCACGTGCCACCGAAAACATGCCAACATGGGGTATAGGTGTCGGTTATTAGCTTTGAAACCGACGCCATATACCTTCGCACCATAGAAAGGGCGCCATCTAGGGCACTATCGGCGTCGGTTTATTGGTGATAATCGACGCCATCTCACCCACTGCCACGACCGTTCTATGCCACGGCCATGCTGGCCAGCACGGCCGTGGTGTATGGCCCGCTGCCACAACCGTGCTGGCCAGCACGGCCATGGTGTCTGGCCTCATTAGGGCAACCGACATTGTAACCATATGTCGTTGGTTTTATACAAATAACTGATGCCTATTTTATATTTTTTCTGTTAGTCTGCAGACCTGTTGTGGCTGGTCGCGGGATGAGAAACCTGCAGTTTAGTTATGAACTGCAAGTTTATGACATCCATTGATATCAGCCAACAACAGGCCACAAACCTGCAAAATTAACAACATAAATGTTCACACATTTAGCAATCTGCAGTTCCATTCGATTTTGACACATGTAGAAACATTCATGTAGCAATCTGTAGTTCCATTCATTTTCACATTCACACGTGTAAAAACATTCATATAGAAACCAACAGTTTCATTCATTTTCACTCATATACATGTAGAAACATTCAGACATGTAGAAACATTCACACGTATTATAATTCGGAAACTCATTTACAAAATATCATTCTTTAGTCATTATTCTCTATCAACATCCCAATTATATGTTAAAAACCCCATTACTTGTATGGTTGTTTCCCATTCTTCTCTTACATAATTTAATTCTTCTGTCGTATAGGGAACATGTACATTTGGTAAGGCTTTTCATGTATTGTGGTCAGTTTTAAACACCTGCAAAGAGAATGATGTATATATAATTAATAATATATAAATAAGAGTGATATATTTCATATTATCTAATGAGACTAATATATAATACCTCACGAATGGTATTGATGTCCACTGCGGCATATTTGATAATCATGTGCATAAATTGCATCACATAGTCTGCACATGCCCATCCGTTGTCTTGTGTAGCACACTATAAATTGAAACATACAAAATATTAAAAAATACAACTAATTAAGCATTGTTCACATAAATAATATATACATTGCAGTCGGGAACTTACTTCCATGTTTGTCCAAGTTATTTGCTGGTTCTTTTTCCTGGGGACCTTTCCTCTAGCCTTTTTGAACTCATCTAAACCCCTACATGTTAATGTAACATAGTACATTGCATAATTAAATAGTAATATAATAACATATGTTAACGGATATGAAAATGAAATATTTCTCACCGGAATAATGCCATTTTCATTTTGTATCCATATTTTGAATTCAATTTTATCCCCTTAGGATCTAGATAATAGACAGTGAACGTCTCGGGGACAACAACTAGTAACTTCCAATGCATACCACTAGAGGTAAAAAAGTTAAAAATTAATAACTCAAAATCCATAATAAAAATGTAATTTTCTTAAGTCCAAATTATAAGCAAAGTAAACTTACTCCACATTGAATGGAGCTATTATCAACATCTTCTTATTCTGAGAAAAACTTGTAAAAGCATCACTGAAGTATAGTTGAACTGACAGAGGGTCTTTAGCTAATAGACTAATCAAAGATGGAATCAAAAATCCTACATGTTCGAATGAAAAATATGCACATATCTTGTCTAAGTAGATGCAAAACATGTATTACGCATGTATTAATAAATAAGAATCCAGATCACTATATCCTACACAAGGTATATGGATGTATAAAGAAGATCTCACCTTATCCATAGCTCTATCACAGATGTATTCATCCAATCATATTGAAACAACTCCAAAATATCTTGTATAAATAGGTTGCTTTCGTATGATTGACATGCATCATCCACATCTATAGAAATAGTTATAGGGCAATTTATATCATGTTCGCCTAACCATATTGCCATACCCCTACAATCAGGACCTAATGGGACATGTAGGTCCTGTGGAACCCAACTTGGTAATGTAGGAGGTGGAGGTGGAGACCTAGATCATGTGGGTGTCTTCTTTTTAACCTATATATATATATATATATATATATATATATATATAATTTCAGATCAACTGACATCATATACACACACTAACAATTTAACGTAATATAAATTTACCATACAGTTTTAGTATAGAGGATAGCCACTTTTGGCCACAATATCACTCCACCTTCTGCCTCACCAAGTGTTTCACAATCTGGGTGGGCATATGGCAATGGAAGATCCATCTAGTTGGGGAATATATGTAGCGGGCTCACACAAACCCAACCAGCTGGTAATGGAGACCCATGAAACATTTCCCCTGGTAGGGATGGGTAAGCCGACGCCTCTGCAATGACAAATTCTTTACTTTTTAGACAGCATGGCTTCAACCCCTACAAATTTTTGTGTAAAGAATGTTATATACATATATACATATCATCTTGAAAAGACTAGTTATTATGTCATAAAAATACTTACATTGGATGTGCTAGGTGGTGGGTCTACAGGATTACTCCCAACCTATGTAGTAGGAGTAGAGCGGGATGCCATAGGTACTATCTGCTAAGTGGTAGTCTGAGATGCCTGCCACTTGCTCAGTGCTTCTTCGAGTTTCCTATTAACTAGCTTATCTACCTATACATGGATAAAAGAAACGTTAGCTTTTTCTTATTGAATTCTCTTTTACAGTAACATTATAAAGAAAGAATATGTTACCTCTTCTTGTGAAAGTCCCGCTTTTGGGACATGTTTGCGCTGGGATGGCCCAAAGAAATCTTTGATGCCCACACCAGCGCCTGCAGCCCTAACACGTCCAGGATGCTCTGGGTTACCCAGAGCAACTGTCAATTCATCCCTTGTGCCCTCAGGGATGAACTTTCCTTGTTTCCTCGGCTCGTGCAGCTCCCGCTAATCACCAAAACAAAAAATATTAATTAAGTAAACACCACAAATAATCAATATTCGAACGATTGTTGTAAGAGTTGTATTTTACCATTTTTGCAGCCGCCTCAGCAGTTGCGGGCTTCCTTATTTCTCCCTTCTTATTTTGCCTCCCAGCTATCCAGACATCATGGTGAGGCATAGGTGTGCTACCTATAGTAGAGGACTCCTGAGTAGTAGCAGACTGAGTAGTAGCCTCAGACTATAGTCTTTGGCAAATGTCTGCATACCCCTTTGGACCCATTGTGTGGTCATGCACATTCAGTACACACCTTGCTTTTTATGCCTCACTGAGGGCCTAGTTAGTATGCACATTAATGATTTGGTTAGTAACACTAAATGTTAATCTTGAATAGGTGAATACAATATATATTAATTAAATTGGGGGTGACGCCTAATACCTTGAATTCATCAGTTTGTCTTGAAGCAACAAATCCGTCACATTCTTCTTGGTCCAGGAAGTTCCACTGTTCTGTGGCTGTCTTCTTCCTCTTGTCACCTTCTTTTATGTATTCTTGGGTGAGATTTGTCCTATAGTTCCTTAGGACTCTCCCACAGCATTGCATCACACATTTACGATGCAGCTTTTCATCCAATTCAAATATACTCTGCAGCATAGAATTGCTATTAACTAGTATCCAAAAAATTAGTAATCTAACAAATAGAATTGCAAATTAATAATAACTCACGCATAAATCCTTCCATATTACGTCTTTCTTCTCCTTAGGAACTTTATGCCAAGAATCTATCTTACAACCGCAATGGCTACGAGTAACATACCCAAGATATGAAACAAATGAATTGTGATTCACTCCAATTACATTTCCTGCATCATCAAAATCCACAACAAGTTTGGGTCCATTGCCCCTTTGCGCTATTAACTTCTTCATCATAGTGATGCCCTTTCTCTTGTTAACTTTTTGTTGCTACTCATCAAGTGCCTCAAGTGCTTCAGAGGGTACATTTGCATCATCAACCTAAAATTTGACAAAATAAACACACTTACAGGATATAACTAGAAATGGACATATAGATATAAATATATGATATATATTTTTAAAACTTACATTTTGAGGCGGAGCATTGATGTCCTCACCCTCACGGTAATCATCAGCACGGTCATCAGGAGAATGTTCAGCCATCTGAAAGTTCACATTCACATTGTAAAGTTCACATTGTAAAGTAATTCATATTGTAAAGCTCACATTGTAAAGTTCACATTCACATTGTAAAGTAATTCACATTGTAAAATTCACATTGTAAAGTTCACATTCACATTGTAAAGTAATTAACATTGTAAAGTTCACATTGTAAAGTAATTCACATTGTAAAGCTCGCATTGTAAAGTTCACATTCACATTGTAAAGTAATTCACATTGTAAAGTTCACATTCACATTGTAAAGTAATTCACATTGTAAAGTTCACATTCAGAAAAATAAAACATATAAAAAATATAAACATGCCTCTAATATTGCAATTTTTTATCAATTAACAATCTTTCATTGTGATATCCGCGCACATACAAGTCATGATTATCTTCAATATTTGTTGGTGTTGGAAAACCAACTGAGAATGGACTGGAGTCATCATACTTATCATAGTACTCTTCTTCATCTATAGGATCTTCAATGAACTATCTTTTACCATGAAGAACAACCGACCATTTATCATTTGCAGGATCATCGATATAAAATACTTGTTTCACCTGTGATGCCAATATGAATGGTTCACCCTTCTCACTAATCTTTTCAAAGTTCACTAAAGTGAAACCCAATGCATCCACTATAACTCCTTTGGTGTTATCAACCCAATTACATTTGAAGAGCAGAATTCTGAAATCTATGTAGTCAAACTCCCATATGTCTTCAATGACACCGTAATATGACATTTTAGCTTCACGTGGACTCTTATCCTTTTCACTTGCAAAAAACATAGTCGACGCTTGAAGGGTGACCCCACTGTTTTGGACGACACTCTTATCATCTTGGCGCTTTGTGTAATATTTGAATCCATTAATATCATACCCTTCATAAGACATAACAGTCAATTTCGGTTTAAATGTGAGGCGTTTGATAGTTTCAGTAATATCATCTGGTGTTTGAGATAGTTGATGTAAGACTTTCTCATCAAACCACTTAATAAATGTCTTGTTATGCTCTCTAGCAAGCCACATTGTATTGGCTCAAGGATATTGTCTCTTGATGCATTTGTTATGTTCATCGATATAAACACTCACTTCGTCCATGTTGTGTAAAATATACAAGTGACCTTATTCCAACTGCTCACGGATGATTACTTTCACCCATGATCCCAAAATCATTTGCCAAATTGCTCCTCAATATTCTTGTCATTACCAGGAGTGTCATTACCACTGAGAAACTCATTGCAAAAATCCATAACCTCTCTCGCCACATAAACCTCAATAATACTCCCTTCAGGCCGATAACGGTTTCGAACATCACTTTTAAAAATGCTCATGTATCGTTCAAAGGGATACATCCAATGCAAGAAAACTGGTCCCAACATTTTCACTTCACTAGTCAAGTGGACAACAAGATGTACCATGATATCAAAGAACGACGGAGGAAAATACATCTCAAGCTGACATAGGGTAACAACCACTTCTCTTTGCAAATTATCGAGAGTATCAGAGTCAATAACTTTGCTGCACAGACTGTTGAAAAAGAAACAAAATCTGGTGATTGCAAACCTTACATGCTTCGGAAATATAGATCGAATTGCCACAGGCAATATTTGTTGCATTAGAGTGTGACAATCATGAGATTTAAGACCTATCAACTTCAGATCTTTCATTGATACCAATCTACATATGTAGGATGAGTAACCTGTGGCATCTTAACATTTACCAAACATTCACAAAAATCTTTCTTCTCCTTTCTAGACAATGTGTAACAAGCGGGAGGTAAGTATGCTCTCCAATTTCCCATTTCACGTAATTCTATTAATTCTGACCTTATTCCCATTTCACGTAGGTCCAGTCTGGATTTTAGCCCATCTTTAGTCTTACCTGGTATATTCAACAAAGTACCAATGACACTATCACAGACATTTTTCTCAATGTGCATGACATCGATACAATGCATGACTGTCAAAGAACTCCAATAAGGAAGATCCCAAAATATTGACTTCTTCTTGAATAAAGATTTGTCACTTCGTGTTGCCATAGTACATTGTGATCTCTTACCAAATTCATTGACAAAGTCTTTTACTCTTTCATAAACAACCTCCCCTGGTATAGGTTTAGGTGCACTTCGTTCCTCATTCAATCCATTGAATGCTTTGTGCTTCCTACGATATGGATGAAATTTTGTAAGAAACCTTCGATGACCGAGATATACAATCTTATCGCCATGTTTTAGTCTTGTTGAATCAGTGTTCTCTTCACATATAGGACACACTTTAGCTCCTTTGACAAAATATCCAGACAAATTCCCATATGCTGGAAAGTCATTAATAGTGCAAAACAACATAGCATGCAAACGAAATGTCTCTCTTTGTGAAGCATCAGAGGTCATCACACCTTCAACCCAGATTTTCTTTAGGTCATCAATCAGAGGTTCAAGATAAACATTGATATCATTTCCAAGTTGTTTAGGGGACGATATCAACAATGACAGCATTACGTACTTATTTTTCATACACAGCCAGGGAGGAAGATTGTATATAACAAGCATGACTGGAAAGTGCTATGTTGGCTGCTCAATGTCCCATACGAATTCATCCCATCTGTACAAAGCCCAAGTCTTAGATTCCTAACTTCTTCACCAAATTCAGGGTACAATAGATCAATCTTCTTCCACTGTGGGGAATCAGACGCATGTCGTAGGATTCCATCATTATTTTTCTTAACATATGCATGCCACCTCAAATTCTTTGCATCTATCAGATTGACAAACAAGCGTTGAAACTGTGATATTATAGGTAGATACCACATCACCTTGGTAGGAGAACTAGTTTTGGACTCCCCCAAAGTCATCAATTTATACCGTCACACACCACATTTTGGGCAATCTTTCAAATCCACATAGTCCTTTTGAAATAATACACAATCATTCGGGCATGCGTGTATCTTCTTGGCATCCATTCCCATTGGGCACAACAATTGCTTTACCTGGTATGTTGAGATTGGTAGCTCGTTTCCTTCAGGATGCATTTCTTTCAACAAAGACAACAATGATGTGAAGTTTTTATCGCTCCATCTATTGTTAGCTTTCAGCTTATACAATCTCAACACAGCGCTAAGCTTCGTAAACTTAGTGCAACCTGTGTATAATGATATCTCAACATCATGCACAATGTTTCTAAAAATGGGAGGTGGATCGGTGTGCTCTACCCCACAACTATACAGCATCGCATCAACGATGTCTACTGGAACTGGGTCATTCACATCTACGTCATCGAAGGCAATTTCTTCTTCCACACAAGCACTGCTATCGACATCCACTAGTTTCAAGTTTGAAATTTCTTCATGCCAGTGCCATTCTATATAGCCTTGTATAATCCCGTTGCACATGACATGACTTTTGATTTCGTCACCGGTGCTGACTTTCAAGTTGTTACCGCAATGCCTACATGGACAGTAGGACCTATCTCCAAGTTGTTTCCTATGTTCCTCGACAAATATAATAAACTCGTCAAGAATAGATATAACTCTGGGGTGCAACAATTGCGAATGGACATCCATGATCTATCCATTCTATGATTAAAGAGAAAACAAGTATATATTACAATAAGATTAGGGTCTAGGGTTAACATATTAGAGTTTTTGCATGGTTAAAACTTTAGGCCAACAAATACATGTTTTGTCATTCTTATATATAATAAATGTGTACCACCTATCCCATTCTTGAACACCTAATCTCACTAGTAACTGTATAATGTGTATTGGGTTTTCAAAAAAATTTCGACAGCATTTCCCTGTTGTTCTCCAAGTACATATGTACTTAGAGAACAAACGGGGAAATGCTACTAGAGTAAATCTTGGACGGGTTTCTAGGCCAACAAATACATGTGATGTCATTCTATAACATTGATTTTAACATTTTGAGTGTCCATGCATGTTCATCATCAAGATAAAGATTACACATAAATTAGTATGACTTAGGGATGGAGAGATTCATAATTGATTTCAAAATTTCAAACTAGCTCATGCATTATCATCAATCTACACCATACAATAGGGACTCGTGTAGATGTTAGGGTGACATATCACTACAAAATCAGAGATTTAACATTAGGGTTTTAATATCTTACATATATTGATCACAAAATTTCATCAATATAGTTAATCAAGATTATGGTGAAATGTGTGTTAGGGTTTTAATATCTTAATTCAACATGCATCAAAATTTACTGAATTAGGTCAAGCATTAGTATTCAATTGCAAATGTATCTACTTCTTCCTCCTTGTGGCATCCAACTTACAAAACACAAAATTAACTAAGTGGAAGCAAATCATTTGTAGCGGATTATTGAAAATCACTTAAAAATTAAAACTTCTTGCAAAGAGATCCAATCATAGGAAATCCTTTACAACAAGAAACATATTATAACATTTACATCCTGTTTCAAAGTACATGATTTGAACTATCTCTTCTCGAGGATTACAACATCAGTTGACCTAGAACACTATATACAGACAGCATAAAACCTCGAGGCATCATGTCAAAGTCTCAGATCGATTCATTAAAACACTAACTATAGACTTCGAGGACCTGAGAGTACAGAGACGACACATAGGACTTTCTAACTATATGACTTGACAGTAAGGGTCTCCACCTGAGATCTCACTGTTGTCCGGGCTGTTGCTTTCCTTTTCCTATAAAAGAATATCTGCTTCCTTGTCCACGACCACCTAAAAATGTTGGATCCCACGGGGGTGAGACAATTGTAAATTGCCCCAGCGAGAGATATAACTCTCCGCCAAAACATTGTTATAGCAGTTTAAGATATGATAATGGGTAGAGGAATAGCATTTTAAAGATTTCTCATCTTTGAAAGCATTGCAACTATTTATGACAGAGCAATATATCATCTATTCTTTTAATAAGGAAAAGGAATGATAGGTATATCATTTATCCATCATATTATGTCATCATATCAAACTTTTCTTGTGACACTCATTATCTTGTCATGTCACCCATGAAACATTCTTGTTTCAATCTGTTGACCTTAGCCAATCTACTAAACAGATAAGGAATTACATCTACCATGTACTCATATATCATTGATACAGGCATTAGGTTATTACAAATTCTGTGTTGTTAATACAGGCATTGGACTACTTCCAATCCTGTGTCATCATTGCAGGAATTGAGCCTCTGCCAGGTATTGGACTCTTCCAAACCTGATTACACTGCCAGGCATTGGACACTACCAATCCTGATCTCATAGCCAGGCATTGGACTTTAACCAATCCTGATTACAGGCATTACACCTCTGCCAGGTATTGGACTTCTCCAAACCTGAATACACCGCCAGGCATTGGACTTTAACCAACCCTGATTACACTGCCAGGCATTAGACTTTAACCAACCCTGATTACACAGCCAGGAAGTGGACTCTAACCACTCCTGATTATATGCTTCATGCATCTACCAGGTATTGGACTCTAACCAATCCTGATTACACAGCCAGGCAGTGGACTTTAACCACTACTGATTTCACATCCAGGCATTGGACTTTAACCAACCCTGATTACAGGTATTACACCTCTGCCAGGTATTGGACTCTTCCAAACCTAATTACATGGATCTTGGAATATAAATTCCTTTGACCCATCATTAATCATCTTGGTGTCTCTTACTATGCTATAATTGTTCTCATGGCTCATAAAGCCCATAAAGCATCTTATCACCTCTCATTAGGCAACATCTAATCATATGGCTCATAGGGCCATTCAACATCTTGTCACCTATCATTAGGCAACAAAATCATTTTATCTCATGTAATATAATAGTAACACCACTGCTCCCTCACTAGAGTTAGGGCTTGATGTTCACATCACATTAAGGCTTCTCATGTCCCATTACCCAATTTAGGGTTAGGGTTTTCCCATCTCACATTAATTAGGGTTTCATACTCACATTATTAATTCAACTTCTAATATGTTTCTTCACACCTCTAGGAGCATTCAAAGATATCATAAGTATTTGCTTATGATCACAATTCTCATCATATATCATTAATGATCATCAATTCAAGGTATGAGTTCATTTCTCATCCTTATCATAGTATGATTACATCATACTCCTTGATTTGTCTTAGCCCCATTCTCAAGGTATATTAGTCAACATTTATCAAAGTACATTGAGTTTATTACATCTTTATTGTAACAATTGCATAACACACCCTTCATGTGTTTCCGATCCAAGAATGTTGGATTAGAGGTCCATCAAGGTATGCTTACCCTGAAATGCTGAATGTGATATCTATCATATCTTGATGTATCACTTTCTTCTCATTTCCATCTTATTTAAGTTAATCAACAAGCCTTGTTTTAAGGTATTTCCCTCTTAATACTTTATCCACTAACTTGTCACTTTCATCATATGGTGCATAGGTCACACATTGGGACTGTCCAATTATCTTTAATGATATGGACTTAACCAAAGGTTAGGCATTGCTGATATAGATTAACTCATTATCAGCCACCTTAGGTATTTCAACCCATAGGATGTTATTCACTCCATTATATAATATTGCATACATCACTCCTAAGAGTTTCATACCCTCATCATTGTAAGATGTATAGGGTTCTTACACATACATGAAATTAGATATATAATAATCTAGGCATCATCTTGTCCTTTAGACCCTTATTCATTAGGGTATCAACACTATCATTCATATAGTTCATCAACTTTACCCTTCATGGTTATAACATCCTCATCTTACTTGATTGTATTAACCACATCCTAATTTAGTATATTGGCCATTATACCACGACTATGGTTGCACATAACATTATATGGTATCATCTTGGATTTAAGTCTCACTTCACATCATTCTTCAGGGTTTCCATAATACTACTCTTAATTAGGGTTTCACATGACATTACCCTAGATTAAGGTTTCTCATAACATTAATCTTAATTAAGGATTCTCATAACATTACCCTCAATTAGGATTTCTCATTGATTCACCCTCAATTAGGGTTTCACATGGAATCACCCTCAATTATGGTTTCACATGGAATCACTGTCAATTAGGGTTTCACATGGAATCACCCTTAATTAGGGTTTATATTCAATAACCCACGATCAGGGTTTACTATTCACATCACTTCACCCTAGATTAGGGTTTATCATTAAAATACCCTGAATTAGGGTTTCCCATATCATTTCCCTAATTAGGATCATACTATCATCATGGATTAGGATTTCTCCTAACATTGCCCTCAATTAGGGTTAGGATTCATTAGCCTTCATAATTAGAGTTTCATGATTTCACTATAAAGGATCATACCCTAATTAGACATTCATCCATAAATAAAGTGTTAAAACTTGACCATTACATGGTAATCATTCATGTAGGAAGTCTTCCCTCTCATCTTCTACAAGATGATGTTTACTTCAACCTTGATTAGGCTAAGTCAACTCACTAAGAAGAATTGACACCATGAGTTATGTCATTACCACCATGATCATTAAAGCTTAATTATTCAAAGGGTACTAATCACCTTATCTTATTAAGGGTACCATTATTATAATCACCCTTGGTTTACATCATGTAATTGTTCACTTAAACAATTTACCTTTATCCACTTTGAGTGTTCATACAATTTGGTTGATTACCTTCCAAATGATCTTGGTCTCTTAAACCTCAAACGGTCTTGACCAATCAGACCTCAAACGGTCTTGACCAAACCATTGAAATTGTTTGGTAAAGGTGAACCCTTGAGACCGTTTGCTAAAGGTGACCCTTAAAACCGCTTACTAAAGTAAGTACTTGAAACCGTTTGCTAAAGCACTCATGAGATCGATTGGGACTCAAATGGTTTGGGATCATTTGGTCCCAAACGGTCTTGAGACCGTTTGGTCCAAACCTCCTCAAAACCGCATGCACCAAAGATGATCTTAACCACTCCAATCGATTTAGGGTTTCCAAGATTGATTCCTTTATTGATTGAGTTCATATCATCACTCATCAATTGAACCTAACACCATGATTCAATTGAGTTAAATAGGTCATCATTCAACTGATTTGACCCTCAATTGACCCTCAATTGGTCATCCATTAGGGTTTGAATCAATTGGATTAGGGTTTAGAATCGATGATCCTTCAACATTAATCAATGTGTAACTAGTTACTTTAAAACTATTGGACCATCATCCAAATTGGACATGAGCTGACCCCAAACGGTATTGAGGTCGTTTGGATGAACTCCAAACGGTCTTGAGACCATTTTCCCATCTCATCACCCAAATTAATGTCATCCAATTAGGGTTTGGATCACTAGATTGCTCACCAAATCAGCATTTGATTGCAAATCAACTTGGTATCTTTAGATCTTCGAACACCTAACCATACTCAACCCTAGACCTAAAAATGGTCTTTGGTGACCCCCAAACGGTCTTGAGACCGTTTGGGTGATCCCCAAATGGTTTTGAAACCGTTTGGGTCAATCAACCCAAAACATCAACTTATTCAATTGCAAAATCAGCACTTAGCCGATTAGGGTTTATACCATATCTTTATATCTTCAAACACTTAACCATACTCAACCCTAGACCTCCAAACGGTCTTGGGTGACCCCCAAACGGTCTTGAGACCGTTTGGGTGATTCCCAAACGGTTTTGAAACCGTTTGGGTCAATCAACCCAAGTTTCAAACTCAATCAATTATGAAATCAGCACTCAACCCGATTAGGGTTTTGGTGATTGGTGGACCTTCAACTCATGAACCAATTGGAGATAATCAAATATAATTGATGGGTCATTAACCTAGATCAGTATGAAAAAATCCCCAAATGGTCAACCCTGGTCAACATCACCAAACGGTCTGAAACCGTTTGGCCTTATGCGGTTTGGTGAAACTATTTCTCCTCAAACAGTTTGAAACCGTTTGCTCCCAAACGGTTTGGGAAACCGTTTGAGCACTTGAGTTGAGACCGTTTGGTCCTGATATTTGGATAGGTGTGTGCTTATCATCTTCAAGCTCTAAACTAATGAAACCTACTGTGGTTTCCATGGTGATTGCACCCATCAACCAAATCAATTATCGTGAATGTGGAAATGATCATTATTTGATAAGGAATTGAATGCAATAACAAAATCAAGGGTTCAAGTTATAAAACCCACCTCCAATTGAGCTCCAAAGCTCCAAGATCACGGAAACAATGGTGGATGAAGCTTTTGCAACTCCCCCTAGGCTCGTCCTCAAGCTTTTGGTTGAAAAGATTAGCTAGGGTTGAAGAGGAGATCGAAATAAGAAGAAATCCATAATTTATTTTTGATTTCCACCATGGAATCAAGGTGAAATGGATCAAGAACCTTACCAACAGGTTGTGGGTCTTCCTCCTGATCCTACCTAGCTCCCTTTGTCGGTTTCCAAGCAAAGAGAAGAAGTGGAAATGGAAAAGCCTTTCATTTGGCTTGGAAAGGGTCTTTTTATAAGAAATTCAATGAGAGAGAAAATACTTTTATAAAAGTCTTTTTATTCCAAAATTACTGCCACCCTCTCCCCCTTGGTTTCTTGTATGAAAAGTCATCTCTATCCCCACCGCGATCCCTTCCATTATCCAAGAATAAAGGGAAAAGAAATTAAGCACCTTAACCCTTATAATAAGAATATCCATTTTTGAGTGGAAATTCTTTTTCTTATAATAATGGTGAGTGGAATTTCACCTCCTTAGTATATGCTCGTGCATTTGCAAGTCTTAAGCTCATCCACACACATCTGAATCCAAACATATTAATTTTGTTTTAAGGTCCTTCAAATTATTTTATTTATTTTTGCATTAAATTGAATTAGGGTTCCAACTAGGCTTAAATCTTGATTATTTTAATATCAAGATTCTCTCTCCTCCAACTTAATTCAAATGAGGCGCCCCTCTCATTTTATTTGCTCTACATGATGCCAAAAAATATTAGAGACCTTATTGTAGTGGTAATTTGCATATTGAACCCTAGTTTTTGGGTAAATTGCACTTTACACCAAAACTAGGTTTTAATGTACAAACATTATTTTATCAGTTCTTTCTTGGTAATCAGGCTTCCATAAGGCATACATCTACACCATTTTCATTCCCATGATGCATCAACATATGAGGAACACATTAATATGTAACATTTGCAAGTTAACTCCTTAACTTGGGTAATTTGCACATTAGTCCAAAATAAACAAACATTGCTTCAGCATTATCCAAACATGACAAAAATTGAAACATAAATTCCTATAGAGCCCTAATTTCTTTTCAAGAAGTAATAGAAAGCTTATAATTAACTTTATTAAGAAAAACACCTAGGGTTAAAACATAACCCAGGTCAGGGATGTTACAAATTATAAACCCCTAACAAGGATTTCGTCCCCAAAATCCCAGATAAAGGGAAACAGATATTATATGTGCATCATATCATCATGTCCTCACATAACACCTCATTATTATGGAGAGACCATAGAGTTTTGATCAATACAAAGTTATCCCACACAAGTTTATCATGGAATGATTCACATGGAACATATACTCCCATGTTCCTTAGTTAGTTCTGTATTTCTCTTATCATAAGGAAAGGTTACTTATCAATCAAGAACTTCTCTCAAAGATATCTTTAATTGATATGTTTATGAAAAACATAAACCCCTAACATGTGATGTTCCTACTATTTTACATGATTAATCTGATTTCATGGTTGACCATTCCAGATAGTCAACATAAATCATTAGATATGTCTTAGATATTAGAATCTTTTAACTTGGCATCTATCACATGTATTGAAAGCACATCTCATACATATATATATATATATATATATATATATATGTATATATATATATATATATATATATTCCTTTCATCTTGGGACATTACTTTACATAT
Organism: Alisma plantago-aquatica; assembly: GCA_963693085.1. Lineage (NCBI taxonomy): Eukaryota > Viridiplantae > Streptophyta > Magnoliopsida > Alismatales > Alismataceae > Alisma > Alisma plantago-aquatica. The sequence goes on along the minus strand of OY856410.1, from coordinate 730,879,320 downwards.
ATCTTCACCTTGGAACCAAAGTCCAAGATAAACTGATACCTTTCTAAATGTCCAACACATAAACATCTTTATATTATGCAGATCAAGTGTTCTATGACCCACTTGATTGCCATGTCTCTGAAAGGAAAGAGAACAAGGAATCATATTCCTCTTATTATTTCATGTATTTTCAACTATTCATGAAACATTTACTCTTTATCTCATCCTAGGTTCCTTTCCCTAGCATAGGAATTATAAGGATGATTACATGACATTATTCTTTCCTTTATTATTATCTAACATGTTTATGATCATCTTAGGATCTCATCACATGTTCCATTTCCACATCATGGAAAGGATATTTATAATACTTAAAACTTTATTAGATAAGATTCATCTCCCTTATTCTCATTCTTTTCTTATGAGGATTATACTTTTAATTCCTCATACAAACATGCTCATCTGAGGTTATCTCAGATTTCTCTTTCTCAAGCTTAGGACAGGACACATTTATTTATTCCATATTTTTTATTTCATGATACTCATTAGATTGCATCAGAATGACTACTTGATCAGAGCAATCAAAAAGATTACAATCTAAGAGTTTCCATACTCACTTTATCATCAATAGTTGTATACCTGGCCAGGGCATATAAATACAGAGATCAAGTAGTATGCACTTATTTTATTTTATGCTTTTTCATCTCTTTAGATTTAATATACTTAATATCTCAGATTTCCTCTGAGTTCCTTTTTCATCTCTTCCCTTTCTTAATGGAGAAAGAGAAAATCCAAAACATATAAAAGAATATTAAACTGAACACAAGTTTTTCATACTACTATCCCTTCTTCATATCCTTAAAGGATTATACAGGTGAACTAGATAACATCTACTTTTCTTATGGTAAGGAACAAAAGATAAATCAAAATAGAAAGTTCTATCTTGACAAGTCTACTTTTTAAAAGTTATCTAGTGTCTTGTCTGTTGAGTCTCCTCATCATTTTCTATTTGGACATTTCCACCTCAGATGTCCTCTCTGTCCACATCTATAACAAGCTCGGAGCATTTTAGGTAATTGTTACTTGGGTGCACTACATTGTGGTTGAGTTAGTGCTACTAAAATCTTTGATTGTTTAGTACCACCAATTCCCTATCCCTGTGACTGCTTAGACTTCCTTTTAAGGTTTGTCTCCTGTTTCTTTATCATAGACCCTTCTATCCTTCTGATTGACTCCACAAATGTGGCAAACTTCTCTCTAATTTCTAGGGAAGATGCCAGAATAGACATCTCAGCATTCAATTACTTTTCAAAATGTCAAATCTTTTCCTCCTCAGTAGCAGCCATCTGAGGACAAAATCATAAAATTTCCATGAACTTAACCTCATATTCACTTATTGACATGACTCCCTTTCGAATCTTCTCAAAATGTGAGATCTTTTCATCTAAATAAGTCCTTGGAAAGTACTTATTAATGAATTCTCGACGAAATTCCTCCCATCCAATCTCTTCATCATTCCTTTTTATTTCTACTATAGCCCATCAATGTCCAGCACTACCCTTCAAAAGGTACACAGCATGTTTAAATTTGTCAGCATCCGGGATACTAAGGATCTTAAAATCCTTTTCTAATTCAGTGAGCCAAAGATCAGCATCTGCTGGGTCAGATGTCCCAGTGTATTCAATGGCTCCGACACGACGTAGTCGTTCAAAAGTCTTTCCAGACCCATATCCCTCATTGGGAGCTGGTACCCTGGGTGCTGATGCTGGCACCCGGTCTGCTATATACCTAAGTGTGGTCATGAGATGCCTGAAAAAGTTATGAACATCTGGGTTTCCTCTCATGACTTCATCAATATGAGGATTTTCAGGCACTAGTTCCTTCCTTGCCTGATCCCTTGCACCTCCCACTGATGTAGCAACATTGCTCTCAGCAACGCGTTCCTCATGTCCCTCAGACATCTTGGAGTTATATATTTTCTTTTGCATAAGCAGAAGGCACTATAAGATACAATGGACTATACTTAGAACAGACTTGATATGTAACATACTGAAATATGGGCATTTTGCCTTTTTGGTCCTCTTTTCCATCTTTTCCTTTCATTTATATCCTCTTTGGCCTTTCTGTTTAATTTGTGGAGAATATGATGGTTTAGTGAACATTTGTTCATCTTTTATGCCAATGTTTGGGTTTATACACAAATACCTTAGTAAAAGTTTAGAAATGGGCTTAATATGTAAAATGTCCACTTAAGTGATAAAAAGAATAAATAAATTCATGTTAGAACTTTCTAGTATCTTTTAGAATATGTAAAAGGAGATAATTCTCAAAATATGCATAAAGGAAATAATAAAGTTGGTAATTGGAAATAATATGGAATATAATGGATTAAAAGTAGATAATGAGGAATATGTTGTTTTGAAAATAATAAATAGGAAGCCACGAGATAATTTGATAAAAAAATTCTTTTTCTTGCTCAAAAGGAAACTTAATGGCCAAGTATCATCTAATTTGGATAATAAATATATATATAAAAGCTTTTATTACAAGATAATGGGAAATAAGCCAATAAGGTGAAATAAAATATCTAATGTCCTCAAATTAGAAAAACTCCAGATTCGTAATCTAAAAATAAAAATAAGTCGTTGGGCAAATTTGCATTTTAATTTGGTCGATGTTTAATATTTTATTTTATTCAGGAGAGAGAAAATGACTTAAAGACCAAAAATATTAAATATATGGTGATAAAAATTAATTAATGGCAAAATCGTATTCCAAACGTTTATTATTGCTTATTGGACAAGTTTTATATTTTTAGGAAGTTTCTAGATGCCTCTAATAAATTAAAAGGTTAAATAAGTGATAAAATTTAAATGAATTAAATAAAATAATACAAGTCTTAAAAAAAATATTAATGCCAAATTCGTGTTCTACATGTTAAAATAGACCTTTGGATGAATTTGACCCAATTTGAGAAATATTTGTTGAGAAGATAAATTAAGGAGAGAGACAGTGTACAAAACTTTCAAATCATTATTTAAAATAACAAGCGACATCAACAAATGTAAATAATACTAAATTTGTGTCTAACATACTTAATATGAGTTATGGGTGAAGTTTTGTAATTTTTGGATAATCATAGAGTCATAAATAAATGAGGAAAGAGAAAATGTGTTTTGAATTATTTAACCTATTAAAATTCCTCAAAACGCAAAACTAATTTCATATTTGGATTCTACATGTCAAAATCAGTCAGAATATAAAAGTTGGTAATTTTTGGATAACGTTTGGGCATCCAAACGAGGAGAGAGAAAAACATTTAAATGAGTATGCCTTTTACGTCGATTTTGAATAGGAATAAAGATGGCAACTGTGATTTCACGCTGATCGTCGGTCGTTGGATCTTGATCGGAGGATTTGTGTGTTATCTTCTTCCTTGGTCTGAATAGGCAATAGATTGTTTTGTTTTCTGAAATTTAAAATCGCAATATCTCTCTCATCTCTCAATGAAATTGATTGATTTTTGTTGCTATAGATTCCTTGCGCAAATCCGCACAGGATTATCCCAAAGTTTTCAAGTTTTGGCAAATATCTGAGAAACGCCCAATGCTTGCGCCGCCCCTCTCTACCTTCACCTACCTAAACCCTAGTCTAGGGCATCTTGCCTATATATATCTATGTCCCTAGTACTGCAACCCCCTTAGCAACTCACTCGTGCATTCGATTTTGGGTTTCGTAGACGTTTAGACCTGCAACTGGCCACGGTAGACCCCTAGCTTGCGGCACCTCTTGCTCCCTCCTCACTTCGTCTCCGGTTGAATTGAAGAGACCATCAGGTTCAGATTTCTTCAAGCTTTTTTTTGCATATCTTTGTGTCGCGCTTGGTGTACTATAGCAAAATCGCCCAAAAATCTTACAAGAAGCAGCTTGCCACTTGCCTCTATGGTCGGGGTGGGATGGGGAAGATGACCCCCTTTTTTATGTGTTTTTACGCCCTTGCCCTCATCTCTGCTTTTGTTTGTTTTTCTCAGCCGAGGATAATCCCGTCCTTCTGCTCTTGTTTTTCCTTGTTGGGTGTGCGGGTGTGTTGGCAAGCACCGCTGACTTGGCACCCCGTGGTTGGCCCAAGTCACTGGTTCGCCTCCTCTCCCTCATGCTTTCCTACGTGGTAGTTTTCAATTGGTCAGTCTTAGAAAAATCATATCTTTTTACTCGTTGGTCGAAAAATAGAAATAAAATATGTTTTGGAATCAAGAGAATGTAAGCTATCTAATAAAAATAAATTTGATGCCTTATTTTCAATTTTTCGAATATGTATTTTTCGAGTTGATTTAATTAACTAATAAATATGGAAAATACTCTAAAAAGTCAGTATCTTGAAAATATAGAAACATATATGTTATTTTGATCATAAGAATGTAAATAAGACATTAATGGGGTTTTTGGAGTCTAATTCGATGGTTTGCGCAAAAAGTTAGTAATATTAGGGTTTTCAATCTTTAATGAGTATATATAATTCTAATTCATAAATATGATGATCATATTAGGGAAAGTGGATCTGATCTCGTGTAAAAGTTATGAAAAGTGATTCTAAGATTTTAAAGAATAAAGATATGTGCATAATACACTTCAGTTGGGAATTAATTGTTCCATTACCTATGTTTCCATAATGAGGCTTATTTGCACCTTATATCCTATCTTCATGATTCTCTTGCTATACTTGCCTCATGATCAGTTTGGAATATTATTCTTGCGTCTTGGTGCCCCAATGCTTTGTTCTATTTGATATTGCTATTACTTGACATCTATTCTAGCATGTTGATTTTCTTAGACTAATTAACTAGTGTAGTGGTACTTGTATGTACAACCACCCATAGTTGGAGAATGTGTTATTTCTCCCATGGGAAATGTGATACTCTCCCCCACACACAAAATGTGTGTAGGTGACTGGGAATGTGATACTCTCCCCTCACCCTTTTGGTTGAAGGTTCGGTAGGTGCCTCAACCCTACATAGTTAAGATAGTCAATATTAATCATACATGCAATGTTGTTATTTTATTTTGTTTATGACAAGCATCTATTGAAATATTCTTTTATATATATGGCCTCATTCTCTTGATGTCTCATCTTATGATGAACCCTAGCATGCTTTTACATACTTTTCTTATCTTACTATCTTAGAATAGTTAAGTGACGCATACTTTTATTTTTCCTTCCCTTTTTACTGGGTGCCTTCCCAACCACCCAGATGTGGAGCAAGGTGTTGGATATGGCATGAATATCATAGCTTTGACATGGACTTGGATGATGGATGTGTTTCTTGGAGACAAAAGTGGATTAGTCTAGTTTCCCTTTACTTAGATCCTCTTTTTGTATAAAGCATGTACACCCATATTGGGGAATTTTTATGTACACTTTATTTAAATTGAATATAGTCAAAATTTTATCTTCCGCTGCTATCCAAATTGGATTTTATTTACCACTGTTAATAGTAGAGAGGTGGATTGATTTTAATTCTTTACAACATGGTATCAGAGCCAATGGTAGTCGGATTTTTTACTATTTCAGTTTGTCTCCCTAGTTAGAACCCTAGATTTGCATAGTTTCCCTTAAGTTACATGTTTGCCCCAGTTTTGATCTATGGTGATGATAGGTTGACTTAGAACCCTATAGTTTCACCTTAGAACCTTGATGAATAAAATCCTAAAATACTTATAATTAAAATATGCATAACTTGATGTTGTTTAGGTTTGCCTTTAGGCAACTACTAGGGCATGCAGTTGAAGCAAGGGTGTCTAGAAAGGATCAGGGTTTCGGGGGCTGGCAAAATTTTCCTCCACACCACTAGCTTGGTATACAAGGACTCCTGTACCCATATGATACCGGCCTGGCCTGAGCTAATACGAATTGTCCAAAATAGTTTGCTTTTAGGCAATAGTAACCTGAGACATATATGTTGGATATCTTTGAGAACCCTAAGTTGACTTGGTTGAGGATGAATACCAAGATAGTTTCCTTATGTCCCTCAAACCACAAGCTTGGATAAGTTTATCCTTAGAACCTAGACCTTAGAGTTTGGGTGTTTTGGAAGATATCAGAGTGCATAGTGGAAGCATGATGGATCTTGATAATGGTTTAGTTAGACTTATCCTTTAACCCTAGTGTAGTAGGTCAAACCCTTTAAGGGGTGGAGTATGGTTAGTTTATGATGTTTGAGTGGTTAGATTTCGAGGACGAAATCCTATTTAGGGGGATGGAACCCTATAAAATCTTCAAGTCTATCTAATCTATCTTTAGAAACCCTAACCTCATACTTAGGTGGTTAGTGTGCTTGGATCTTTGGTTTTGACCAAACAAGATATAGTTCTAACCCTAACGTGCTTGTTTATATATTAATGAACACATGATTATCATCTAAGGAATAAATCATATGCTTGAACCCTAATGAATATCCAATGCACATAATATGAATATCAATGCTAATTGTCAATAAGTAAGATGTTAATAATGTCATGAACCAATAAACCCTAATGATATGATGAGTAAGGTTATAATTAATAACTTGATGCATGCCAAGAAATGAATAAGTGCAATATAATGGTTATGTTGACCTAAACCCTAAGTCGTAATATCTAACCCTAATCTATGCATCCTTAATGCCTTTCATGATACATTAATGACGTTAAGAGCCATAATCAGTTAACATACTTTGATACACATAAATGATATATATGATCATCTAATCACATATTAATTAAGTCACCAATATGAATGCATGTTAACTTGTTAACTAATATACATGTTATTAGTCACTTAATGTGAATCAAATCATTAATATGACATATGTTCCACCTTGATCATTAAGATACATGTAATGGCTTCAATGTGAATATGAAGTAATTGGATTCACGTAAGTGTGCAAAATCAATAATATAAATAAATGAATATGAGAGATGATTAATGATGACATTAATGTGAGAAATAAATATAATGTGACAATGTGAACATGTTTAATATGTATATAAGAAACTAATATGACATTAATTGGAATAATTATATGCCTAACCACAAATTGAATAGAATGTCTTATTTCATGTAAAATAATTTGTTATAATTAATAAAGTGATAATATGAGGATAATGAAGTGTAAGTCCAAGTTATTAATGATCAAATATAATAATGAATGTTGAGATAATTGAGTGACCCCTAATTGTGATAAAATCCTTAATAAGATAAATGAGAAATACATATAAATAGTTTAATGCATGATGATGAAATATAACCCCTTTGGTAATAAAGTGAATATGACATGAAATAATTAAAATAATGAGATAATGTGATACCATAATGAATATAATGTTAATGAGCCAAAAATGTAAATGATGTTAAATCTCCTAAAAAGAATATCTTAATAGTGGAACCCTATGTGATCCTTGAGAACTTGACCTATGTTGAGCTGTATGTGAAGTTTCTAAACCTTTAGGTGTAGTTGAAGTATAAGTTTTGATGAAAGTTGTATGGTTGGAGGAACAACCTGAAGTTTTGTGATGTGAGGTTGCACACTCACCCTTCCCTAATTGCTAGTGATTTTGGGGACGAAATCCTATTTAAGGGGTAGAGTGTTGTAACATACTGAAATCTAGGCATTTTGCCTTTTTGGTCCTCTTTTCCATCTTTTCCTTTCATTTATATCCTCTTTGGCCTTTTTATTTAATTTGTGGAGAATATGATGGTTTAATGAACATTTGTTCATCTTTTATGCCAATGTTTGGGTTTATGCACAAATACCTTAGTAAAAGTTTAGAAATGGGCTTAATATGTAAAGTGTCCACTTAAGTGATAAAAAGAATAAATAAATTCGTGTTAGAACTTTCTAGTATCTTTTAGAATATGTAAAAGGAGATAATTCTAGAAATATGCATAAAGCAAATAATAAATTTGGTAATTGGAAATAATATGGAATATAATGGATTAAAAGTAGATAATGAGGAATATGTTGTTTTGAAAATAATAAATAGGAAACCACGAGATAATTTGATAACAAAATTCGTTTTCTTGATCTAAAGGAAACTTAATGGCCAAGTATCATCTAATTTGGATAATAAATAAATATATAAAAGCTTTTATTACAAGATAATGGGAAATAAGCCAATAAGGTGAAATAAAATATCTAATGTCCTCAAATTAGAAAACTAACTCCAGATTCGTAATCTAAACATCAAAATAAGTCGTTGGTCAAATTTTCATTTTATTTGGTTGATATTTAATATTTTATTTTATTCACGAGAGAGAAAATGACTTAAAGACCAAAAATATTAAATATATGGTGATAAAATTAATTAATGGCAAAATCTTGTTTAAAACGTTTATTATTGGTTATTGGACAAGTTTTATATTTTTAGGATGTTTCTAGATGCCTCTAATAAATTAAAAGGTTAAATAAGTGATAAAATTAAAATGAATTAAATAAAATAATACAAGTCCTCAAAAAAATATATTAATGCCAAATTCGTGTTCTACATGTTATAATAGACCTTTGGATGAATTTTGACCCAATTTGGGAAATATTTGTTGAGAAGATAAATTAAGGAGAGAGAAAGTGTACAAAACTTTCAAATCATTATTTAAAATAACAAAAGACATCAACAAATAGAAATAATACTAAAATCGTGTCTAACATACTTAATATGAGTTATGGGTGAAGTTTTGTTATTTTTGGATAATCATAGAGTCATAAATAAATGAGGAAAGAGAAAATATGTTTTGAATTATCTAACCTATTAAAATTCCTTAAAACGCAAAACTAGTTTCATATTTGGATTCTACACATAAAATTCAGTCAGAATATAAAATTTAGTAATTTTTGGATAACGTTTGGGCCTCCAAACGAGGAGAGAGAAAAACATTTAAATGAGTATGTCATTTAAGTCGATTTTGAATAGGAATAAAGATGGCAACTGTGATTTCACGCTGATCGTCGGTCGTTGGATCTTGATCGGAGGATCCATGTGTTATCTTCTTCTTTCTTCTGAATAGGCAATAGATTGTTTTGTTTTCTGAAATTTGAAATCGCAATATCTCTCTCATCTCTCAATGAAATTGATTGATTTTTGTTGCTATAGATTCCTTGCGCAAATCCGCACAGGATTATCTCAAAGTTTTCGAGTTTTGGTGAATATCCTGGAAACGTCCAATGTTTGCGCCGCCCCTCTCTACCTTCACCTAGCTAAACCCTAGTCTATGGCATCTTGCCTATATATATCTATGTCCCTAGTACTTCAATCCCCTTAGCAACTCACTCGTGCATTTGATTTTGGGTTTCGTAGACGTTTGGACCTGCAACTGGCCACGGTAGACCCCTAGCTTGCTGTGCCTCTTGCTCCCTCCTCACTTCATCTCCGGTTGAATCGAAGAGACCATTAGGTTCGGATTTCTTCAAGCTTTCTTTTGCATATCTTTGTGTCGCGCTTGGCGTACTATAGCAAAATTGCCCAAAAACCTTACAAGAAGCAGCTTGCCGCTTGCCTCTGTCATCGGGGCGGGCTGGGGAAGATGACCCCCTTTTTTGTGTGTGTTTTTACGCCCTTGCCATCATCTCTGCTTTTGTTTGTTTTTCTCGGCCGAGGATAATCCCGTCCTTCTGCTCTTGTTTTTCCTTGCTGGGTGTGCACGTGTGTTGGCAAGCACTGCTGACTTGGAACCCCGTGGTTGGGCCAAGTCACTGGCCCACCTCCTCTCCCTCATGCTTTGCCTACGTGGCAGTTTTCAATTGGTCAGTCTTAGAAAAATCATATCTTTTTACTCGTTGGTCGAAAAATAGAAATAAAATATGTTTTGGAATCAGGAGAATGTAAGCTATATAATAAAAATAAATTTGACGCCTTATTTTCAATTTTTCGAATATGTATTTTTCGAGTTGATTTAATTAACTAAAAAATATGGAAAATACTCTAAAAAGTCATTATCTCGAAAATATACAAACCTATATGCTATATTGATCAGAAGAACGTAAATAAGACAGTAATGAGGTTTTCGGAGTCTAATTCTATGGTTTGCGCAAAAAGTTAGTAATATTAGGGTTTTTAATCTTTAACGAGTATATATAATTCTAATTCATAAATATGATGATCATATTAGGGAAAGTGGATCTGATCTCGTGTAAAAGTTATGAAAAGTGATTCTAAGATTTTATAGAATAAAGGTATGTGCATAATACACTTCAGTTGAGAATTAATTGTTCCATTACCTATGTTTCCATAATGAGGCTTATTTGCACCTTATATCCTATCTTCATGATTCTCTTGCTATACTTGCCTCATGATCAGTTTGGAATATTTTTCTTAGGTCTTGGTCCCCCACTACTTTGTTCTATTTGATATTGCTATTACTTGCCATCTATTCTAGCATGTTGATTTTATTAGACTAATTAACTAGTGTAGTGGTACTTGTATGTACAACCACTCATAGTTGGGGAATGTGTTATTTCTCCCCTGGGGAATGTGATACTCTCCCCCACACACAATAATCATACATGCAATGTTGTTATTTTATTTTGTTTATGGCAAGCATCTATTGAAATATTCTTTTATATATATAGCCTCATTCTCTTGATGTCTCATCTTATGATGAACCCTAGCCTGCTTTTACATACTTTTCTTATCTTACTGTCTTAGAATAGTTTAGTGACACGTACTTTTATTTTTCCTTCCCTTTTTACTGGGTGCCTTCCCAACCACCCAGATGTGGAGCAAGGTGTTGGATATGGCATGAATATCGTAGCTTTGACATGGACTTGGCTGATGGATGTGTTGCTTGGAGACAAAAGTGGAGTAGTCTAGTTTCCCTCTACTTAGATCCTCTTTTTGTATAAAGCATGTACACCCATATTGGGGAAATTTTTATGTACACTTTATTTAAATTGAATATAGTCAAAATTTTATCTTCCGCTGCTATCCAAATTGGATTTAATTTACCACTGTTATGAGTAGAGAGGTGGATTGATTTCACTTCTTTACACGATACCTTAGTCCTATGTCTCTGTAGACTCAGTGAACCTAGAGCTCTGATACCACTAAATTGTGGCATCCAACTTACAAAACACAAAATTAACTAAGCGGAAGTGAGTCCTTTATAGCGGATTACTGAAAATCACTTAAAAATTAAAACTTTTTGCAAAGAGATCCAATCATAGGAAATCCTTTACAACAAGAACCATATTATAACATTTACATCTTGTTTCAAAGTACATGATTTGCACTATCTCTTCTTGAGGATTACAACATCGGTTGCCCTAGAACACTATATACATACAGCATAAAACCTCGAGGCATCGTGCCAAAGTCTCAATGATTCATTAAAACACTAACTATAGACTCTGAGGACCTGAGAGTACAGAGACGACACATAGGACTTTCTAACTATATGACTTGACAGTCAGGGTCTCCACCTGAGATCTCACTGTTGTTCGGGTTGTTGCTTTCTATTTCCTGCAAAAGAATATTTGCTTCCTTGTCCGCGACCACCTAAAAATGTTGGATCCCACGGGGGTGAGACAATTGTAAATTGCCCCAGCGGGAGATATAACTTTCTGCCGAAACATTGTTATAGTAGTTTAAGATATGATAATGGGTGGAGGAATAGCAGTTTAAAGCATTCTCATCTTTGAAAGCATTACAACTATTTATGCCAGAGCAATATATCATCTATTCTTTTAATAAGGAAAAGGAATGGCAGGTATATCATTTATCCATCATATTATGTCATCATATCAAACTTTTCTTGTGACACTCATTATCTTGTCATGTCACCCATGAAACATTCTTGTTTCAATCTGTTGGCCTTAGCCAGTCTGCTAAATAGATAAGGAATTACATCTACCATGTACTCATATATCATTGATACAGGCATTAGGTTATTACAAACTCTGTGTTATTAATACAAGCATTGGACTACTTCCAATCCTATATCATCATTGCAGGCATTGAGCCTCTGCCAGCTATTGGACTCTTCCAAACTTGATTACACCGCCAGGCATTGGACACTACCAATCCTGATTTCACAGCCAGACATTGGACTTTAACCAATCTCGATTATAGGAATTACACCTCTGCCAGGTATTAGACTTCTCCAAACCTGATTACACCGCCAGGCATTGGACTTTAACCAACCCGGATTACACTACCAGGCATTGGACTTTAACCAACCCTGATTACATAGCCAGGAAGTGGACTCTAACCACTCCTGATTGCAGGCTTCATGCCTCTGCTAGGTATTGGACTCTAACCAATCTTGATTACACAACCAGGCAGTGGACTTTAACCACTCCTGATTTCACAGCCAGGCATTGGACTTTAACCAACCCTGATTACAGGTATTACACCTCTTCCAGGTATTGGACTCTTCCAAACCTGATTACATGGATCATGGAATATAAATTCCTTTGACCCATCATTAATCATCTTGGTGTCTCTTACTATGCTATAATTGCTCTCATGGCTCATAAAGCTCATAAAGCATATTGTCACCTCTCATTAGGAAACATCTAATCATATGGCTCACAGGGCCATTCAACATCTATATCATTAGGCAACAAAATCATTTTATCTCATGTAATATAATAGTAACACCACTGCTCCCTCACTAGGGTTATGGCTTGATGTTCACATCACATTAAGGCTTCTCATGTCCCATTACCCAATTTAGGGTTAGGGTTTTCCCATCTCACATTAATTAGGGTTTCATACTCACATTATTAATTCAACTTCTAATATGTTGCTCCACACCTCTAGTAGCATTCAAAGATATCATAAGTATTTGCTTATGATCACAATTCTCATCATATATCATTAATGATCATCAATTCAAGGTATGAGTTCATTTCTCATCCTTATCATGGTATGATTACATCATACTCCTTGATTTGGCTTAGCCCCATTCTCAAGGTATATTAGGCAACATTTATCAAAGTACATTGAGTTTATTACATCTTTATTGTAACAATTGCATAACACACCCTTCATGTGTTTCCTATCCAAGAATGTTTGATTAGAGGTCCATCAAGGTATGCTTACCCTGAAATGTTGAATGTGATATCTATCATATCTTGATGTATCACTTTCTTCTCATTTCCATCTTACTTAAGTTAATCAACAAACCTTGTATTAAATTTACCTCATAATACTTTATCCACTAACTTGTCACTTTCATCATATGGTGCATATGTCACACATTGGGACTGTCTAATTATCTTTAATGATATGGACGTAACCAAAGGTTAGGCATTGCTGATATAGATTAAATCATTATCAGCCACCTTAGGTATTTCAACCCATAGGATGTTATTCACTCCATTATATAATATTGCATACATCACTCCCAAGAGTTTCATACCCTCATCATTGTAAGATGTATAGGGTTCTTACACATACATGAAATTATATATATAATAATCTAGGCATCATCTTATCCTTTAGACCCTTATTCATTAGGGTATCAACACTATCATTCATATAGTTCATCAACTTTACCCTTCATGGTTATAACATCCTCACCTTACTTGATTGTAATAACCACATCGTACTTTAGTATATTATCCATTATACCATGACTATGGTTGCACATAACATTATCTGATATCATCCTGGATTTAAGTCTCACTTCACATCATTCTTTAGGGTTTCCATAATACTATTCTTAATTAGGGTTTCACATGACATTACCCTAGATTAAGGTTTCTCATAACATTAATCTTAATTAAGGATTCTCATAACATTACCCTCAATTAGGATTTCTCATGGATTCACCCTCAATTAGGGTTTCACATGGAATCACCCTCAATTATGGTTTCACATGGAATCACCCTCAATTAGGGTTTCACATGGAATCACCCTCAATTAGGGTTTATATTCAATAACCCACGATTAGGGTTTACAATTCATATCACTTCACCCTAGATTAGGATTTATCATTAAAATATCTTGAATTAGGGTTTCCCAAATCATTTCCCTAATTAGGATCATACTATCATCATGGATTAGGATTTCTCCTATCATTGCCCTCAATTAGGGTTAGGATTCATTAGCCTTCATAATTAGGGTTTCATGATTTCACTATAAAGGATCATACCCTAATTAGACATTCATCCATAAAGAAAGTGTTAAAACTTGACCATTACATGGTTATCATTCATGTAGGAAGTCTTCTCTCTCATCTTCTATAAGATGATGTTTACTTCAACCTTGATTAAGCTAAGTCAACACACTTGGAAGAAGAATTGACACCATGAGTTATTTCATTACCACCATGATCATTAAAGCTTAATTATTCAAAGGGTACTAATCACCTTATCTTATTAAGGGTACCATTATTATAATCACCCTTGGTTGACATCATTTAATTGTTTACTTAAACAATTTACTTTTATCCACTTTGAGTGTTCATACAATTTGGTTGATTACCTTCCAAATGATCTTGGTCTCTTAGACCTAAAACGGTCTTGACCAATCAGACATCAAACGGTCTTGACCATACCATTGAAACCGATTGGTAAAGGTGAACCCTTGAGACCGTTTGCTAAAGGTGACCCTTAAAACTGTTTACTAAAGTAAGTACTTGAAACAGTTTGTTAAAGCACTCATGAGATTGATTGGGCCTCAAACGGTTTGGAATCGTTTGGTCCCAAACGTTCTTGAGACCGTTTGGACTCAAACGGTATTTATACCATTTGGTCCAAACCTCCTCAAAACCGCATGGACCAAAGATGGTCTTAACCACTCCAATCGATTTAGGGTTTCCAAGATTGATTCCTTTATTGATTGAGTTCATATCATAAATCATCAATTGAACCTAACACCATGCTTCAATTGAGTTAAATAGGTCATCCTTCAACTGATTTGACCCTCAATTGACCCTCAATTGGTCATCCATTAGGGTTTGAATCAATTGGATTAGGGTTTAGAATCGATGATCCTTCAACATTAATCAATGTGTAACTAGTTACTTTAAAACTATTGGACCATCATCCAAACTAGACATGACCTAACCCCAAAGGGTCTTGAGGTCGTTTGGATGAACTCCAAACTGTCTTGAGACCATTTGCCCATCTCATACCCAAATCCATGTCATCCAATTAGGGTTTGGATCACTAGATTGATCACCAAATCAGCATTTGATTGCAAATCAACTTGGTATCTTTAGATCTTCAAACACCTAACCATACTCAACCCTAGACCTACAAACGGTCTTTGGTGACCCCCAAACGGTCTTTAGACCGTTTGGGTGATCCCCAAATGGTTTTGAAACCGTTTGGGTCAATCAACCCAAAACATCAACTTATTCAATTGCAAAATCAGCACTTAGCCGATTAGGGTTTATACCATATCTTTAGATCTTCAAACACTTAACCATACTCAACCCTAGACCTCCAAACGGTCTTGGGTGACCCCCAAACGGTCTTGAGACCGTTTGGGTGATTCCCAAACGGTTTTGAAACCGTTTGGGTCAATCAACCCAAGTTTCAAACTCAATCAATTATGAAATCAGCACTCAACCCGATTAGGGTTTTGATGATTGGTGGACCTTCAACTCATGAACCAATTGGAGATAATCAAATATAATTGATGGGTCATTAACCTAGATCAGTATGAAAAAATCCCCAAATGGTCAACCCTGGTCAACATCACCAAACGGTCTGAAACCGTTTGGCCTTATGCGGTTTGGTGAAACTATTTCTCCTCAAACAGTTTGAAACCGTTTGCTCCCAAACGGTTTGGGAAACCGTTTGAGCACTTGAGTTGAGACCGTTTGGTCCTGATATTTGGATAGGTGTGTGCTTATCATCTTCAAGATCTAAACTAATGAAACCTACTGTGGTTTCCATGGTGATTGCACCCATCAACCAAATCAATTATCGTGAATGTGGAAATGATCATTATTTGATAAGGAATTGAATGCAATAACAAAATCAAGGGTTCAAGTTATAAAACCCACCTCCAATTGAGCTCCAAATCTCCAAGATCACGGAAACAATGGTGGATGAAGCTTTTGCAACTCCCCCTAGGCTCGTCCTCAAGCTTTTGGTTGAAAAGATTATCTAGGGTTGAAGAGGAGATCGAAATAAGAAGAAATCCATAATTTATTTTTGATTTCCACCATGGAATCAAGGTGAAATAGATCAAGAACCTTACCAACAGGTTGTGGGTCGTCCTCCTGATCCTACCTAGCTCCCTTGGTCGGTTTCCAAGCAAAGAGAAGAAGTGGAAATGGAAAAGCCTTTCATTTGGCTTGGAAAGGGTCTTTTTATAAGAAATTCAATGAGAGAGAAAATACTTTTATAAAAGTCTTTTTATTCCAAAATTATTGCGACCCTCTCCCCCTTGGTTTCTTGTATGCAAATTCATCTCTATCCCCACCGAGATCCCTTCCATTATCCAAGAATAAAGGGAAAATAAATTAAGCACCTTAACCCTTATAATAAGAATATCCATTTTTTAGTGGAAATTCTTTTTCTTATAATAATGGTGAGTGGAATTTCACCTCCTTAGGATATGCTCGTGCCTTTGCAAGGCTTAAGCTCGTCCACACACATCTGAATCCAACCATATTAATTTTGTTTGAAGGTCCTTCAAATTATTTTATTTATTTTTGCATTAAATTGAATTAGGGTTCCAACTAGGCTTAAATCTTCGTTATTTTAATATCAAGATTCTCTCTTCTCCAACTTAATTCAAATGAGGCGCCCCTCTCATTTTATTTGCTATACATGATGACAAGAAATATTAGGGACCTTATTATAGTGGTAATTTGCATATTGAACCCTAGGTTTTGGGTAAATTGCACTTTACACCAAAACTAGGTTTTAATGCACAAACATTGTTTTATCAGTTCTTTCTTGGTACTCAGGCTTCCATAAGCCATTCCTCTACACCATTTTCATTCCCATGATGCATCAACATGTGAGGAACTCATTAATATGTAACATTTGCAAGTTAACCCCTTAACTTGTGTAATTTGCACATTAGTCCAAAATCAGCAAACATTGCTTCAGCATTATCCAAAAAAGACCAAAATTGAAACATAAGTTCCTCTAGAGCCCTAATTACTTTTCAAGAAGTAATATCAAGCTTATAATTAACTTTATTAAGCAAAACACCTAGGGTTAAAACATAACCCAGGTCAGGGATGTTACACTCCTGCTCCCTCCTTACCAAATGGATAAAAGCAAGGCCACGACTGTGTGGGCTGGCCACGGCCGTGGTTGTGTTGGCCTACCATGGCCGTGCTGGCCAGAAC
Organism: Alisma plantago-aquatica; assembly: GCA_963693085.1. Lineage (NCBI taxonomy): Eukaryota > Viridiplantae > Streptophyta > Magnoliopsida > Alismatales > Alismataceae > Alisma > Alisma plantago-aquatica. The sequence continues at coordinate 730,862,051 of OY856410.1, read as the reverse complement.
GGCTGTGGTCGGCCAACACAGCCACGGCCGTGGCCATCCCACATGGTTTTTCCCTTGCTTTAATCCATTTGGTAAGGAGAGGGAGTAGGAGGAAGAAGAAGAGGGGCCTGAAGGGAGAAGGAATAAAAGAGGGGGAAGAAGAAGAGGGCTACCTAGTAGCGTGGCGAAGAGCGGCGGCGGTGTGAGAGCAACAGCAATAGGAGAAGGAGGCAGTGAGCAGAGCTGCAGGTGGCGGCGGTGGAGTTCAGCGAGCAGAGCTGTAGGCGGCGGTGGTGGAGGTCGGTGAGCAGAGCAACACCAGCAACAGGAGAAGGAGGATGTGGTGACGGTGAGCAGAGACGCACCAGTAGCAGCGGTGGCGAGCAACAGGTCGGGCGATTTTAGGTGAGCAGGCGAGCAGTAGGAGAGGCATCGTTGAAACAAAAGAAAGGGAAGACTCGGGTGATCGTGGGTCTATTAAGTTTGTAAATGGCATCGGTTATCTACAAAACCGACACCTAAAATCTTAAGTGTCAGTTGATAGTAATAAACTGACGTCCAATTGGACATTCCTTTACCCTAATTTTTTTGGTGGGGATGGCGTGCACACCCTTATAACGTCGGTTATGCAAAGACAACTGATGCCCATATTGGAACTTTTGGCTCAAATTTTATCTTCATTCAGCGTCGGTTATTAGGTAAAACACCGACGTTGTATCTAATACTTTGGCGCAATTTTTTTTTGCTCGAAAAAATTGGATTTCACGGGCTACTTTAGGCGTCGATTTCTTGCCTACAACCGACACTGAATGAAAGGTGATACCCATGTCTAGCTGGTCTTCAAATATAGATGTCGGATGTCCTTATTAATCGACGTTTAATGTTAATATCATAGGTTTTACTAAAAAACCGAGACCTCTAAAAGTGACGTTGAACGTTGTTTATGTAGTAGTGTGGGGAGATATAGATATGGCCACCCCAAACTTTTGGATGTGTCCAAGGCTAATATGTGCTCTTTGACATCTTCTCATGAGGAGGAGAGGTAAGAAATTGTGAAAGAAAAGTGAGTCAAAGAGGGGTCACTAGTGTGGGCTTTCACATGAGATCTCTTGCATAAAAGTTACTCCAACAACTACATCAAACAGTGACACACCACACAAATGAGCAATATGAAATCCATATTTTATCATGAGATTTGAAAAACCCTAAGCTTTTGTGGCTTGCTTAAATCACAATTCAACCAATCAATTCACAAGTATTAAAAATATGATTCACATGTAAAATCTCAAGTACTTAAGCCATTTATCAAAAGATCATTATAATGTAACATGCATTTATCAAAGGTCAGCATTTTAAATCCAATAAGTAGAGAGTGGGTCAAAACACGCTTTCAGGAAAGAAATACTAAATTTGAGCAAAATTGGCCAAAATGGTGTTGGATCACCTTCGATCACATCTAAGCCTTACTTAAAACCAATAAATAATCAAATCCTATCTACAGCCATGTAAATCTTATTAAAAAATTACATGATATCGAATGCAAGGAAAGATAGCAATTTTTTAAAAAAAAAATACGCAAAATTGTGGGAAAATGAACTACATTGTATGCATATATTTAAAGCAATCAAAATCTACTCTAGATAGAAAAGGTATGAAAACAAAAGTAAATGGTAGGATGAAATACAAAATGAGTGAACAAAAGCATGTATTGTCCTACCACCCCAAACTTTTGTATCATGTAGTCCTTAGTATGACACTAAAGTCTAGGAGTGATTGGGTAGATGATCATGATTGAAATGGTATCTCAGGTGGTGCTCCTCCCTATGGTGGAGGGTACTAGTAGTATCTTCCCTGGTATTCTTTCTGTGTAGGTGGGCAGGTCTCTTGATACCCGAACAATGTTCTCGACCAGTCTTTCCCCCACTAGGGTTTTCTATACACCTTTGCATGCTAAAAGAAATACATGTGGTTAAATCTAGATGGTGCATTTCTTAATGATCTAACCACAATACTGTTGGGTTTTAGGGGAGACAGAGAAGGCAGCGGAAACAAAAATTTCTCCCCCAACCCATACCGAGGAAACGTGTCAACGTCTATATAATAGGAAAGGATGGTTTGTGGAATCATACCTTGTCCAGAGGCTTGCTCGGCGACAATACCTCGCGCAATGCGCGGTCTTCAACTCCGGTCTTGGACGGTGTCTGTGCAGCTCCTGGTCGCACCGGGACTGACGACTTCTCCTCCTACCGGACTTTCAGATGACAGTTGTCCTCCTAAGCGGCAGTGTCCTCCCGCCTCTGTAGTAGTCTACACGGACCACCTGGAACTCCACTCTCCTTGTCCCACAAGGAAGTGGAAGGAGTCGCACCCTCCTGTTGATGTACTAGTCGCCAACACACTCTCCTGCTACCAGTTGTCCTTCCCTTGCTGCACCTCCCTTTTGCGGGAAGCACTTGCTCGGGATCTCTCACGGTTACCAAAACCAGAGAGAACGACAACTTCGCAAAGCAACCGGCTTGCATTGAGTTGTACTTTGAGAAGCCCCCAATACCCCTATATATATAGGCGGGTCATGGGACAGGGTTCTCTGTGCCCGGCAATATGGGACTAAAGCAGGAGTAGAAGGGTTCGAGAATTTTCCACAAAAAGCAACCGGTTCGCAACTTGAAATGATCGGTTCACAACTGAACCGATCGGTTCGGCCATTGAGCCGATCGGTTGGACCTGAGCCGATCGTTTGGGGCACTCCAACCGATCGGTTGGTGCCCTGAACCGATCGGTTCATGGTCCTAATCCGGCTCAAAAAGACTTTCCTTGTTTCGTTCTGAATTGGTATCGTATACCAATGTTATTCCCAATCGAATTGGGCAATTTGAAACCAAAGGAAAATTCTTGCCGACATGACTTTCCCAACTGGTCAGTTGCACCAGTTGAGCCGATCGGTTCAACTCTTGAACCGGTCATTTCAACCTGGGCATGAGCCGATCGGCCTGGACACTCCAGCCGACCGGTTCAGCACCTCAGCCGACCGGTTCATCACATGAGCCGATCGGTTGGGAGCACAGGTTGGGCAAAATCAGTCAATTGCGATTTCAATCAATCCGATACTCCAATCAATGCGTCCAACACCTTGAACCATATGATATTGAGCTATCAACTGATTGAGTGTTTAATTGAACTACTAAACTCCTTTAGTAATCAATCTAAACATTGCTTTGTGGACAAAACTCCTCTTCCAGGTTAAATCCTATGTGTGTGACCCTGCAGGTCCATTTCACGTTGGCAGTGAAAGTCCATAACACTTATGACTTCACAAGCAAAGAGCGGTGCCTAGTCACACATCAGTGCTACCCAAGTGAAAGTAGAAAGTTGGAGAACAACTTTCATCCTACAGTCCGTGAATGGTGTTACAGTGAATGTATAATTCCTTTGTCACTGATATCCCGAATGAACTCAAGGCATGGAACAGTCATCCTGTCAACGTTCATTCACTTTCTTGATCTCAGAGCAGATTGAACGAGATATGTATGACATCAATATCACATACTGATTCACACATGCGTGCGCACGCCTATCTCAATCCTACTCATCAAGTGGCCTTGGATATCAAACTCCCTCAGGAGGGACAAATCCCATATCTATCACTCACCCCTCAAAAGCCCCATGTGTCAAAGCCACCCAATCATCACCTTTATAACAACCCATGTTTCAGGACTGCGTTTGATGATGTCAAAGTGTGCCCAACGACATGTGTTGAGTGTAGTGATTTCAGGTCAAAGAATCACACTCACCACCATCACTGTGAGTACTGACTGTGACTACCATCTCATGGTTCCATGTGTCAAACTCACGGTGGGTCTATCCGGTACACTTGTTCTCTAACAAGTACCTATGTGTTTGGTTTGATATCTCTATATCATGACTAATGAGATTCTGTCATCAACCAACACCACAATCTAGTCTTGTGTGTCATTGTTGTCTATCTACCTTCCACAATGACATCCGACTAGGGACATAACAAGAATTTACAAACTCTTAGCATCCGTATGATCTCATCGTTCAGGTCATGAACTTGAAGGCATACGTCGTTGAGTACTGTCATTATCGAGACATTCAATCTGTTCTATCACTATCTCATATGACTGAACTAGAAAGAATTGGAAGCTTGCCTTTGGTGTTTATCAAATCAATCTTAATGTATTCCACCAATCATCCCATGATTGGCTCTCAGGGCATACATACCAACAAATACATGGTGTATCCTCTAATACATTATGTGCCCTCAGGATGTCGTCCTGAGTCCTCTGGATTCCCTCGAGTTGCACTTGTATAGTAGACATGTCATAGGCGTTCATTGTGGGCTATTGTGGTGTTGTCATTTTGTCTCTTGTCTCTTTACCCTATGAGCCTCTCTCTCCTTTGCTTCTCTCCTCTACTCTTCCTGTGACTCTCCTAGTCCCTCAAGAAAATTTGCGGGTTGTTTCTACCATGTGTCCTTAGGATGCTCCACTTAGCACCTCCTCAAAATATCCAAGAAATCTTGAGATGGGCCACACCCCTCTAGGATAGGTGTAGCATGGTAGGGTATCACTGGTGAGACTCGTTCATAAGGAGGGTTGACCTGATAAATGATCTTATGGTCAACCACTAAAATCATCAATGAGAGGATCAAGTAATGCAGCTCTACGAGCTTCCCTCTTTCTGCCTTGGTGTAACCAGATACATCAAGATCTAGGGCTAGAGCAATGGAAGTCACAATCCCTCCCATAATAAAAGGATTCTTACTCTAGGATGGGACTTTCTTCATATGGTCAATAATGAATGCTCCCAAATTCACATTCTTTCCATGTACCATCCATCCCAACACAAAAAGATCTTTCTTTGTACAAATTCCTAGTTTTCATACTGGGTGAAAATAATTTTTTTGATTTACAAATCTTCTGAATATATCTCAAAATGAGGTTATGAATCAAACTTTTCTTCGATTTACCTACTAGAAAGTTGATTTGCCCAGTGAACTTATTCACATGGATTCATAGTTCACATTAGTATCCTTGTTTGTTCTCCCTTGATCAAGTAGGGCTGCTATCTCACGGTTGGGAGCAAAAATGTTCTTGAGAAGGGAGGAAGTGACGAGATGAGTCCCATTCCCCAATCTAACACCAATGGCGTCATGTGAGACTTTCTCCAAGGTGTTGTGTGAGCCCAATATATGTCTCATGAACCGTGGTTGATACATCAAACAATCCAATGGACTCCAAAACATCCTAAAAAAAGAGAGGATGTCCAAGGGCTTCCAATGTCTCTTGGCAAGCGTAGTTAGTGGTTATCACTCTAGATGTAAGACACTCTGGATGTTTTGCTTCTTCACTATATTATTTCTCATATTTCAGGCCTCCTCACACTATCCATTTTGCACCTCCTCATGGGGTGCATCCTACATCTCCTCCTCATCATCATCATCTAGAAGTAACTGCCTTCAGGATGGAGGCTATGGTGTATCTGAAGAAGTCAAAGGCCAGGTTGCTGAAGTTGATGGTTGAACCACTAGAGGTGGTGGTGTTGCCCTAGAGGAAGTTGATTGTTGGGCTTCCACCACTTGGTTGAGTTGTGAACTCTCCACCATGGGATCCACTTAATCATCCAAGTCAGCTTCCACCATATGGGGTATTTTGTCATGAGAACTAGAGGTGGGAAGTGGTGGTGGAGGAGCAAGAGATATTGCTTGGGCTATAGAAGAGCAGTTTTCAGACTAATGGTTGTAGGAGATCATGTGATTGGTCTTCGATGTGACTTTCTTTGTGATTTTCTTCATTTTGAGTGGATTTTGGGGAGAAAAGTTGGAAAATTAGGTTTTTATACTTTTGGATTATTTTTGTGGATTGGAGAGAAGGGAGAGGATTTGTTGGTTAAGATGGGGTAGAAATAGTGGGTGGAGATGGGGGAATTTTTTTGGGAGTGATTGGGAGTTAATAGGGGTGAAAGGAAGAAGAAATTGGAGGTGGGAGGTGTTGTGCGGTGCAGTACAGCCGCTAGAAGTGTGTGGAACAGTCGTTTTGTCATGAAGAACAAATAAAACTCATGAAATGAAAACTTTAGAATCAGTGGTTTAAGTGATTGTGCCCACTGAAGCACAGCTGTGCTGGTTGGATTGTCACACGGCCATTCTGCTCCACACAGGTGTGTTGTATGGCTTGTTGCATGGCCATGCTGCCTTGCATGGTCGTTCTAGTTCTTCTGGTCTTTTCTTGAACTTTGTGCAATTCCCCTATGATTTTGAGTGTACCACCACGGCCATCCCATGGTACTATGACCATGGTGACCACTGTAGTAGGTGGTTTCACATTGAATTTCATCAAAACATCTATTCCTTAAAAAGTGTTTTTTCATCAAGTCTCTTCCATATTATAGTTGATATTTCTCAGTTCATTACTCTTTTCATCTACGCATCTAAAATCTAGACACAAACTATTAAAAATAAGTGTGTGTGCTTTCTTGGAAAATTGTAAAAATAACCCAGAAAGTATCAAAAATTAAAGGTTGGGTGAAAATTTCCCAAAATCTAAGTGGGTTGCTTCCTACTAGCGCTAAGTTTCATGCCTTTAGTCGGGCTTCTTTTTGTTTCTTCAATCAATCAACCATTTGGAATCTTTGTGTGTCCACTCATGCAATAGATACATCCCTCATTTGCATCCAATAGATGTTCCTTGTTCCATTTATCAAAAAGTTATCACCATGTGTTACATCCACATACCTATCCTTCAAGTAATCAGCAGACTCTTCAAGTGGTGATGATCGACATCCTCATCTTTGTCTCGTCATTTTGGGGTCTTGAACATATTGATATTTATCTTCATATCAATGAAAGACATTGTTATTGTGCCACGATACACATGCATCTTGGCATCAGTTGTACATAGGAATGGTCTGCCCAAGATGATGGGAATCTTCCTATCCTCTGAATCCATGACAGGAACAATGAAACCAAATGGGGACAATGCTTCTCTTTCCTTGTCTATCATCATCAAAACATCATCCACTCTTCCTGTAGGCACTTCTATGGAGTGGTCTGCCAATTGGTGAGTGCAATGAATCAGTTTCAACTTGCCTAACCCCAGCTCAACATAGACACTATATCACATAAAATTTACACTAGATCCCAAATCAAATAGAGAATGGTCTATGCAATGTCTCTCTATGTACATGGATGAGTGGGTATGTTGGGTCTTTTCTCTTCATAGATTGTGAGTGTTCAATGATAGAGCTCAGTTGTTCAGTCAACTTGATTTTCTTAGGCATCCTCCGCGTTGACTTCCTTTTGATAGTAGATAGGTCCTTGAGAAACATGGCATAAGATAGGATTTGCTTGATAGCACACAACAAAGGATATTTACATCCACCTGCCAAAATATTTTTAGAATGTCAACATTTATGTAGGGGGCTCATCTAATGCTTCAGGGAATGGTGGCTCACTTGCTTTTACCTTTCTTGCATCAACATGATTTTCTTACGGCATGCCATGAGGTAGAGCACTAGGGATGGTAGAACCTACAAAGGGAGCGTGAGGTGGAACACATGGTACACATACTCAACATGAGGTGTCATAGAATCATCTTCATCAATCTCAATCACAATATCACAATTCAATTGCTCTTGCCTTGTTTTGTCAATATTTCCTTGGCTTGTGGTCTTCCCAAGAGATCTTCCACTCTTTAGAACTGTCACAACATTACCTTTATCATGGTGGAGAGTGGAATCTTGTTGTGGTTGTAGAGGAGGTGGAGGTGGTACTTGATATTGAAATTGAGGTGGAAAATATTGAGGTTGATATGTGAAGTGCGGGGATGGTTGTGGTGATGGAGGTGGTGGTGGTGTATAAAGATTAGGATGGCCTTGAAGTGATATAGGGATGGACTTTCATAGAGGGTGGACTATAAAAAACTTAGGAACAACTCATTGGTCCACTTGATTCATTGGAATTCAGTATGGTTTGGGAGGATAGTTTTACTTCTGCTTGAATAGCAAGTATTAAAGAGAATTGTTCCACTTTTTCCTTAAGCTTTGTTGTGACGTCCCTAGATTTTCTAAAACTTAATCTGATGTGTGACGTCTAAATTGAAACCCTCACCTCAGTGAGAATCCCAATTTAAACACTCCACACTAGGCTAAGAAGAAGAAACTCAAGGGAGTCAGAAAGAAACACAATAGCACATGCACATGAACAATAATAAAATCATACAACACATGTTCACCATTTAACATATCATTACATAATGAATTGTTACAACATTTTATAATACATATTAAACAGAAAACTTCTACATATGCATGTACTTCCACTAAACAACAGGATCTTAAGACAACATGTCCACATGTACATCAGCTCGTCACACAACTCACAAACATCCTGATTCTTCAAGATCATAAGTCCACAACCTAAACAGAAGATTACATGTGGTACATGTCAGCAAAATATTCAAGAATATTGTACTGAGTACGCCTAGGTGGCTTTTATATACCTCTCATCATATCTTGGCAATAAGATAAAACTAATACTTGGCAATAACAGAAGAATATAAGAAAAGTGTACTTGAACAAGAATGTTTATTAACAAAAGAGAACACATGTCTTTTAGGCATATTTTCCATTATATCATCCATGCATTTACTACCTGAGAGTTGAATGCATTAAGGACTTTATGATCTACTACCAAAGAGTTGGATCATTTCACAATGTGATCTACTACCAAAGAGTTGGATCACTTCCAAGTACTTTACTACCAAAGAGTTGAAGTACTTCTTTTCCAACACTTTACTACCAAAGAGTTGAAGTGCTTGGATGTAATGGAACAAATATATTATGTTTCATGTGTTCATAACAATAAGTATGGAAAATCAAACAACATATCATACAAGAGCAATCATTTCATCCAATACCATATGCCAAGTATTTTACTACACATATAGTACAAGCATATTGTATAATAAGCCAAGTAAGAGGTAATGGTGTACCTTGATCAAGAAAGGCAAAACTAATCACGTTCCTGTTATCAACTATATCCTTGTTAAACCTGATTAAGACAAGATCACATATCACCATCAATTTCTCATCATCTCAACCCTAGTATGTCCATTAGGGTTTAACTTAGTCTTATGATATTCCCATCATTATTATCGATCTTCTCATATTTACTTGTATTCTTGTCTTGGAATCATCTTACTGATGTTATCTTCCAAATTATAATTCATTATATTAACATTAGGTTCTATATCCTTTTTGTGCACATATTAACCCTAGTTTATATACATTATTCAAATTAGGGTTACAACCCATGTATTAAGGTCATCCTCATATAACATGGATTTCGTGCATTTAACTGATCTCAGATTTACATATTATCTGTCAATTATTTATATGAGGGCGTTCTATAAATTTCATCATTTATTGAGCATGTATGTATTTATTACATTTTATTTAGGGTTATTAGTCCTAAATAGCCATATTGAGTAATTTAAAGGATTATGTGTAATACCATGATCATATCTATCATCCATTGAATTTTATATCATGTTCTAGAGTTACTGGTAAATTATCATAATTTTAGGTCATCGTCTGATATGTATTATCCATGAAACAAGTATTTCATAACTTACATGATATCACTATTATTAGTGCATCAAAAGCTTGATATAATCATTCTACAGTGTTCTACTCATTTTTTGAGAATTTCAGTATAATATATGTATTTTTATGATATACGGGCTAATTACTATGAGTTATATATGAGCAGAGCATTTTAGGGATTTCACCTTTTTCGGGCCAATTACGAGGCGACACGTGAACCTGAGGAGGGCGCACCTCCTTTGGTTGCTGCGGATTGGTCTGCTGTGAGCTGGGTTTGGAGGTGGATCCACGGATCCACAGATCCCCGAACCTAGGTCGGGGCTCTACCCTTTCTCTCGCGTAAACACGGACGATCTGGATGCCTGCTCGCCCCCTGTTCTCCGCGTGCGTCGCCGAGAGCACTACTCTAGCGAGAGCTCGAGCGTCCAGTCTTCCTCTTTGTAGAAACTTTCGGTTTCTAGCACCTTCAGGTGTCCTTGAAGGTTCACAACGGCGAGCACAGGGAGATTCTCCTCCCCCAGCGCTCCTTCTTGGTCAAGCTCGCTGGCGTTGGCTGATGGTCGCCGCCGCAGTGGTGGGTGTAAGGGGGAACTAGGCTTCCCCGCTTCGAGGCTTGAATCTGAGGCACCTAGAAGCTCTAGTGGAACTACAGGAACCGTTATAGCCGTTGGGTTTCAGGTACAAGGGACCACTGCAGCTCCCCCAGCCACACCTTTTTCTCCAGAAAGGGTGACCTCGACCTCCATCAAATCTAGCATTGGAGAGCACGAAAAGGCCAGAAAAGAGCTCTATTAATCTTTCACATCATTTTCCGCTAATGGATTCCCTCTGGGAAACCTCGTATCTCCATTTTCTGCTCCTACTCCAACTTCCTCCGACATGCAGGTTGCAGTGGAGAGGCTGTGGAGATGGAGAGCTTGTTCTCCCTACTGGAGTGGTTTCACATCTCGTCTAAGGGCTCTCCTCACTCCTCTACTCGAGTTAAGTAAAACTGTCCTCTCAGTTTTGCCACAAGAACCACGCCTTGAGGGTACCATGATGTGTATGGTCACCTCCGGCAGTCAAGTTGTAACTGCCAGGTTGAGGACATAATCGCAGTCGTTGGCCCATCATGTGCGGTCCATATGAAGTTTGTCCAACCCAGAATCTCGGCCTCCTGCTTCTTAAAGGTCACAACCCCTGGATCAGAGATCCATGGCCATAAACCGGCCACAAAGCCCATCCAGATACTCCAAGGGCGCGTGACAAGGCTGAGGATTAAAACTTAGTTCCATAAATCATCAACAATTCACATCATTTCACACAATTCAAACATGAATATCTCTCTTTAGGAATATCCAATTTTCCACCAAATTTTAACCATAGCTTCCCTATCTCTCAAGATACATTCTACTCAAATTTGGGGACAAAAATCCACCATATGATCATCAACTTAAATACTTCAAAAAGGCATAAAGTTAAGGATCTTACTCATGATATCAATATCAATCAATAAAGCAACTTTACCAAAAAGCTTGTAATTCCTGATATTATAAACTAAACACATTGATTCACTTATGTCCTTGATATTTAGGATCTCAAAAGACCACTCCATCACATTTGTTATATTTCTTTGTACATCATCAAAGTTTTTCAACTTATAGAGAATTGCATCCTCAAACCTTGAGCTATATCTTGAAATTTATTGTTCTTTATATCTATAAGAATGGGTTGCCTTCACTTATTCAACAAAAGACTCAATAGAATTGACCGAGTGACAAGGAATAGTTCCGACTTGGTTTTTCATAAAGCTCACCATTTCCCCAAGAATCTTCATCATTTGTGGCTTGAATGACTAGGAATTGAAGGCGTCACACCAAAGGGTCGGTCATCATCATTAATCATGCTAGAAGCTTGAATCCTTGAGAAGGATTGTACAAGGTGCATGTAACATACTACAAATTTGGCCTCTGAAAGTAATCTATTCTTTTTTAACATTTCTTTAAGTTCCTAACAAATTGGTCAAGTAATCAACTCCCACTCGACTATTTTTGACAATTACCTTGTAATACATTATTATTCATTCTCCGTCTAATTTAACCCCTCTTGACGTAGTTGCCCCTTCTAGATTTGAGGATCTGGGACAAATTACTCCATCACTTGAATTTCATTTGTTAAGATTTTTCCATAACCAAGGTACAATGACAACATTTTGAAATATACTCACAGTTATTCAGAACACTTTCTTAGACCTTGAAATACCGCACATTTTCAGTCTTGAAAGTATTGTCTTTTGGATCAAGAAAAATAATAAATTGATTTGTGTTTATAGCTCGGTGTGTATATGTCAAAAAATATATAATTGTATTTTAGGAAATTTATATTCGAAAATTTAGTTTTAATGAAATTATATGTGTAGAAAAAAATTGAGAATTTAAAGATTTATAATTTAAGAATTTAAAATTTTAGAAGAAATGATAATAAGGCAATAGTGATCAATTTCGTGATATGCAAAGGGGTGAGGCATGCACTTTGAGGTCTCCTGCATCCACGGTTATAAAGCATGGGTGGCGGCACAATAAAGTCAAATATCATCTCCTCTCTATCATTCTACCTCCATACCCCTAGTTCCACTCTCCATTTCCCTACCCAATATCACCTATAGAAGAAGTTCAAATCTAGGAGAAAAAGAAAGAAGACGATACCATCTACTCCTTCGACTCAGCAGCGCAGGCACAGTAGGCGAGGGAGTATCCATGGGCAAATGGCTTCTGGCTCCCTTGGCCTCGCATCGCCCAAAGCTCCCCACTCATATCCATCATCTGTCCTATATATAAGATCTATTACACTCAGCTGGAAAGAAGGGACATACCTTCAAACTCCATCGTCAATGAGTTGCAACACACCGCCATTGCCACACCAGTCTGAAACTCTTCTATCAAAATCATATTATCTTCAACGAATCCTCGCAGCCCAGTCCTACCGCCAACGATCTGAACTACGTTAACGTCATCACAACCAACGTCAGCCCCGTCGCCTCTGTCAACCAAGCATGGGTTGGCTGTCGGACAGAAACTCGCCTCGACAAACATCCGGAGCCCTTCTTGCTGCTCCTCACATCTCACCTAATGTCAGACTTGGACAACCCAACTCAGTCACCTTTCCCAAAATGTGGAACGCTCCCCCGAGATATCAAACTGACTTCCTCGCCAGCACAGCCGACTCCATACTCGTGGCCTCCTAACCAGTCCAGATGCCTCGAGATACTGATCAATGCCAACTTCACCAGCACCTACCAGCGCCCACTACACCCTGCCGGCCTCAGCTAACCTTCTTCCTCGGCATCTGTCTACCTGTAGTAATTACCATCCAGTAGCGACCATAGTTGGAGAGGGAGCACTGAAAGGGGCGCCACAGATGGTTCATCTCAGACTGCCCACGTGATGAGGACTTCTGTATGATCCCGCCATGATACACGAGTATAGGAGTATGGCTTGATACATGCGCCAGTGCATGAGCAGGGCACCGCCTCGCTGTACATGCGCGAGTGCATGAGCAGGGCACCGCCTCAAATACAGCGAGAGCTCTACGTTCTGTAAGCTTGACGATCTCCTGTCATGTATACATATATATGATAATAAAATGCAGTGATACGAGGGGCTACATAATACGTACTAGTTAGTTAAAGAGTATTGATCATTTCAAATTTCGTATATATATGTGCATAAATATTCACGCACCTGTTTACGCGTACTACAAGTTAGAAATACAATGTGATTAGAGGATACAAAGAACTACATATGTACTAATCTGGTCTAAGTTGATAGTTTTTAAGCCCAATGCTACTAATATGGATATTGGTATCTATATATATTATTGTACTGAGACGATACGTAATGACATTCTAACCCCACCTATTTGTAGCTTCTCTATTTAGAATTATAATATGGCTGAATGTACTACCTTGACTTAATCTAACCTATATAAATATATATGATTTATTTTAACCTAGGTTTGTCTGTATGGATTTAAATAAAAACTTAAAGAAGAATATATATGTTGGGTTTTAAGGGAGGCAGAGAAGCAGCGGAAACAAAAATATTTCTCCCAAAACCCAGTACAAAAGTAATCGCATCAACGTCTATACAATAGGAAAGATGGTTTGTGGATGCATACCTTGTCCCGAGGCTTGCTCGGCGACAGTACCCCGCGTCTTGCGCGGTCTTCACCTTCGGTCTTGAACGATGTTTGTGCAGCTCCTGGTCGCACCGGGACTGAAGACTCCTGGTCTCACCGGGACTGTCGGGATTGACAGTTGTCCTCCGAGCGGCAGAGGTCTCCCGCCTCTGCAGTCGTCCACACGGACTGCCTGGAACTCCGATCTCCTTGTCTCACAAAGAATCGGAAGTAGTCGCACCCTCCTGTCGGCGTACTAGTCGCCAACACACTCTCCTGCCACCAGTCGCTTTCTACAGTTGTCCTCCCTTGTTGTGCCTCCCTTATCGGGTAGCACTTGCTTGGGCTCTCTCAGTTACCAAAATCAGAGAAAATGACAACTTTACAGAGCAACTGGTTTGCACTGCGTTGTACTTCGAGAAGCCCCCAGTACCTCTATATATATAGGAGGGTCATGGGACAGGGTTCTCTATCCCGGGCAATGCGGGACTAAAATAAGAGTAGAAGGGTTCGAGATTTTCCACAAAACAACCAACTGCGCAACCTGAACCGGTCGTTTCACAACTGAAACGGTCGGTTGGGGATCTGAGCCAGTTGGTTGACACCTCAACCGATCGGTTGGGACCCATGAACTGGTCGGTTCACTTCTGAACTGGTCAGTTCGTGGTCCTGATCAGTTCCTGATTGACTTTCCATCCTTTGTTTCTAATTGGTATCAAATACCAATCCTTGTTCCAATCAAATTGGGCAAGTGAAACGAAAGGAAAATTCTCACCAATCCTATTTTCCCAACTTGCTCGGTTGCACCAGTTGAATCGATCGTTTCAACACTTGAAGCAATCGTTTCACCCTATCAGTTGAGCCGATCGGTTCACCAAGCTCAGCCGATCGGTTCATCACATGAGCCGATCGGTTGGAAGTGCAGATTGTGCGGAATCAGTCAATTGCAGTTTCAATCAATCTGATACTCTAATCAATCAGTCCAACACCTTGAACACTATGATATTGAGCTATTAATTGATTGAGTGTTTAATTGAACTACTAAACTCCCTTAGTAATCAATCTAAACAATGTTTGTGTACAAACTCCTATTCCAGGTTAAATCATATGTGTGTGACCCTGCAGGTCCATTTCACGTTGGCAGTGAAAGTCCATAACACTTATGACTTCACAAGCAAAGAGCGGTGCCTAGTCACACATCAGTGCTACCCAAGTGAAATAGAAAGTTGGAGAACAACTTTCAATCCTACAATCCGTGAATGGTGTTACAGTGAATGTATAATTCCTTTGTCACTGATATCCTGAATGAACTCAAGGCATGGAACAGTCATCCTGTCAACATTCATTCATTTCCTTGATCTCAGAGCAGACTGGGTGAGATGTGTGTGACATCAATATCACATATTGACTCACACGTGCATGTGCATGCCTTTCTCAATCCTACTCATCAAGTGTCCAAGGACATCAAACTCCCTCAGGAGGGACAAATCCCATATCAATCACTCACCCCTCAAAAGCCCCATGTGTCAAAGCCACCCAATCATCACCTTTATAACAACCCATGTTTCAGGACTGCGTTTTATGATGTCAAAGTGTACCCAACGACATGTGTTGAGTGTAGTGATTTCAGGTCTAAGAATCACACTCACCACCATCACTGTGAGAGCTGATTGTGACTACCAAGTCATGGTTCCATGTGTCACCCTCACGGTGGGTCTGTCCGGTACCTTGTTCTCTAACAAGTACCTATGTGCTTGGTTTGATATCACTATATCATGACTTATGAGATTCTATCATCAACCAACACACAATCTAGTCTTCAGTGTTATTGATGTCAATGGTTATTTCTACAATAACAACCGACTAGGGACTAAACAAGAATGTATACCCTTAACATCCGTATGATCTCATCGTTTAGGTCCTGAACCTAAAAGTATACGTCATTGAGTAAAACCATTCTTTATACATCTATTATGTTACACCATCATCCCAGAAACAGTTTAAACATATAGATCGGAAATTGCCTTTATTATTATTCAAATCATTTTCAAAGTATCTCATTACAATCATCATATGACTTGATCTATGGGCATACATACCAGCAGACTCCCACTTGCACTTAGAGCCAGTCACCAAGGAACCTCAGTCCTTGTGACCTAGCATGACCATCATGCTTTTGCTGAGAAAGGGCCTTAGTCAGTGGATCAGCTATGTTGTCTTCAGTTGGTTTTTTGCAAATCTTCACATCTCGTCGTTGTACGATCTCTCATATGAGATGGAAGTGTCGCAGTATGTGCTTGGACCGCTGATGTGATCTGGGTTCCTTAGCTTGTGCAATAGCTCCATTATTGTCACAATAAAGCTCAATTGCATCACAACTACTAGGAACTACACCAAGTTCAGAAATGAACTTCCTGATCCACACATCCTCCTTTGCTGCATGTGAAGCAGCAATATACTCGACCTCTGTAGTAGAATCGGCAACTGTTTCTTGCTTGGAACTCTTCTAGCTCACAGCTCCATTATTAAGGCAAAACACAAATCTTGACTGTGATCTGTAATCATCTTTATCGGTTTGGAAGCTTGCATTGGTGTAACCCTTTACAACCAGCTCTTCCTCACCGCCGTAAACAAGAAATTGATCCTTAGTCCTCACAAGTACTTGAGGATGTTCTTCACAGTTGTCCAGTGAGCATCCCTGGGATCTGACTGGTACCTGCTCGTCATGCTGAGAGCATACGAGACATCTGGGTGTGTGCACAACATAGCATACATGATGGATCCGATGGCTGATGCATATGGGATCCCATTCATACGCTCCCTCTCTTCACAAGATTGGGGACATTGAGCTCTAGATACGGTGACTCCATGTAGCATGGGGATGTTGCCTCTCTTTGAGTTGTCCATGCTGAACCGCTTCAGCACTTTGTCAATGTATGTGCCCTGACTTAGTTCGAGAAGCCTTCTAGATCTATCTCTATAGATATTAATTCCTAGAATGTAGGATGCTTCTCCTAAGTCCTTCATTGAGAAAGTATTCCCAAGCCAAGTCTTTACCTTCTCTAAGGCTAAGACATCATTCCTGATCAAAAGTATGTCATCCACATACAATATGAGGAATGTGGTCGAGCTCCCACTAACCTTCTTGTACACACAAGGTTCATCTTCATTTTGAATAAATCCAAACACTTTGACTTCCTCATCAAATCGAAGATTCCAACTCCGAGATGCTTGCTTCAATCCATAGATTGACCTTTGCAGCTTACAGACTTTATTGGCATTCTTTGGATCTATAAAACCTTCAGGATGTGTCATGTACACATCCTCATTTATATTCCCCTTAAGGAATGTGGTTTTAACATCCATCTTCCAAATCTCATAGTCATAATAAGCTGCAATAGCAAGCATGATCCTGATGGACTTAATCATGGCAACTGGAGAAAAGGTTTCGTCATAGTCAAACACCTTGAACTTGTCGAAATCCCTTCGCAACCAATCTGCCTTTATGAGTTTGCACATTGCCATCCATGTCGGTCTTTTTCTTGAAGACCCACTTGCACCCTATGGGTTTTACCCCTTCGGGTGGTTCCACCAAAGTACATACTATGTTGGAGTACATGGATTCCATCTCGGATCTCATGGCTTCAAGCCATTTCTCAGAATCTGGTCCTTCCATAGCCTCTATGTAGGTAGTTGGATCATCATCTATGATCAACTCACCACCTTCCTGAGTCACAAGGTATCCAAACCTCTCAGGATCAAGGCATGTCCTACTAGATCTACGAGGTCCTTGTGTTACCTAAGGAGACTGAGATTCCACAACACCTTGTGAATCTCCATTTTCCTCTTGTACATCTACCGGTTCTATGTTTTCTCGTTGGGCTTGAACCTCTTCAAGCTCTATTTTCCTCCCACTGCTTCCTTTGGAAATAAATTCCTTTTCTAGGAACACAGCTGTCTTGGCAACAAACACTTTGTTGTCAATAGGGTGGTATAGATAATATCTCCTCGTTTCCTTGGGGTATCCAACAAAATAATGTTTATCGGATTTGGGTCCAAGCTTATCAGGAAACATTTTCCTAACGTAAGCCTCACAACCCTAAATCTTCAGAAAAGACAAATCGGGACGCTTCTCGTACCATATCTCATATGGTGTCTTTTGAACCGATTTAGATGGTACATGGTTAAGTGTAAACACAGCAGTTTTAAGAGCATGACCCCAGAAGGAAATCGGAAGATCAGCAAAACTCATCATTGATCGCACCATATCCAACAATGTGTGATTCCTTCTTTTAGACACACCGTTATGATGTGGTGTTCCAGGCAGAGTCCATTGTGATACAATACCACGGGCTCGCAGAAGGTCCTCAAACTCCTGGCTTAAGTATTATCCACCTCGATCGGATCGAAGTGCCTTAATACTTTTACCAAGTTGGTTTTGTACTTCATTCATGAAATCCTTGAACTTTTCAAGGGTTTCTGACTTATGCTTCATCAGGTACACATAGCCATACCTACTGAAATCATCAGTGAAGGTAATGAAATACTGATACCTATTTCTGGCATTAGTTCTAAAAGGCCCACATACATCAGTATGTATGAGTCCTAATAGATCACTAGCTCTCTCACCTTTACCTAAAAAGGGAGTTTTGGTCATCTTGCCCAATAAACAAGATTCACATATCTCAATTGATTCATAATCAAAAGAGTCTAGATAACCATCTTTATGGAGTCTAGAAATGCGCTTCTCATTTATGTGCCCTAGACGACAATGCCAAAGATATGTTTTGTTTGAGTCGTTGAGCTTTTGCTTTTTGGTGTTTACGTTGTATACACTTGTCTCCAAATCTATCAAGTATAGACCATAAGACATTGGGGCACTGTCATAAAAGATCCCATCTTTAGAAATGGAACAATTTCCATTCTTAATAAGAAATTCAAATCCATCCTTGTCCAAACAAGAGATGGAAATGATATTCCTATTTATGGCAGGTACATAATAGCAGTTCTTCAACTCTATTATTAGCACACTAGGTAGAGTTAACTCATAGGTTCCTATGGCACTGGCAGCAACCCTTGCCCCATTTGCAACTCATGGCTCAACCTCGCCTTTCCCTAAAGGCCTACTTCTCTTAAGATCTTCACATTTGAACAAATGTGAGATCCACATCCGGTATCAAGTACCCATGATGAAGAAGTAGTAAAGTTAATCTCTATCACGTATACACCAGAAGTAGAGATCTCTATCTCTGACTTCTTCTTCCATCGTTCCTTCCATCCTCTCCATGTAGAAGAAATTGGTTTGGCGAGAGAACCCTTCTCTCCCTCACCTTTCTTTCCATTGATCTCTATCAATGAACTTTCTTTCTTCTTCACCAATGCATTGAGTGTACATAGAGTGGATTCAAAGGCTCCTGGTATATCTAGATTGTGTAGAACACTTCTCACAGTCCTCAACCAGTTATGGAATTTATTCTCAATTAATTTGCCCATTTTAAAAGATGATTCCTTTGCCATTCTACAAGAGAAAATTGCATTTTGTCAAAACTCCTTTTGATTTGATTTGAATAGATTTGATGATAGTTAATTAGGCTTTAATTAATTACCGCTCCCACTATTTTGACTCAAATTGACATCCCTCACCATCAATTCGGAAGATTGCAGCGCACAATCTTCTAGTGGGCCAAGATCCTAAAATCCTCTGAGCCATGGACCAGCTAGGGTTGTCACCCACAACTCAGATCTCCCAGGTAGGCAACTCTTGCCAAATGCATCATATGCAACTCTTGAAAGATGTCACATGCAACTCCTTGCCATGATCATCTCCATGCCTCAAGGTGCTAGATCCTATCTAGGTCACCTTGTTAAGTCCGACCCAAAGCCAACACGATGAATATGCACCCTGCTAGGGCAGACCCACACATTCATCATTCACGCTTCCACGAGATAGACGGTGCACCACGCTAGGGCGTGTCCACACTTGGTCGATCAAGCTTTTTACGTGTGTCGCATTTGTAAGACATCTAAAACTTAATATTTAATGAGGGATTTGGTTTTTATATACATATACATATCCAATCACCACAATATATAGTACATATCATATACATGCTATATCCCACAGAAAACATGTGAAACGATAAAAGCAATGATTATGGCCATCCTATTGTGATTCCTCGAGCCAAGAGGAATCGCGGTCATCTAGGTCTACACCACATGCAACATGTACAAGTTGTAATCTGTGCCTACCTTTCTGGGTTTGATCAGCTCATCTCCATGGCTGATCGGCTCGCCATCAAGTTGGTTGTTCAGGTGCCACCAGCCGATCGACTGGCGCCTCCAGCCGATCGGTTCACCGGTCATCGTGCATCTCCTCAGGTCGCCACCCGCTTGTCTCGCTCCTCGAACCGGTCATCTGGAACACCAACCGATTGGTTCACGCCTTGAACCGGTCGTCTCAGGTCGTCTGTCGGGTCGTTCGCCGTTCTTTGACATAATAGGAAATAAAATCTATCCTATTTACAATTGAATTGTGAAACCCCGAGTTACATTCGGGGGGAGCAAAGGTAGGAAAATAAATCTCAAATTATTTCGAGTTACATCAGGAAAAGGAGAAAGGGAACCGGTGCGCAGACCGAGATGTAAGCAACCACATACAACCACACACAGATAAAGGGGTTTACAGGCCATAACAATGCTACATATCCACCATAAAAATCATTTAAGGACAACATGTATCGAGTGTATTAATATTACATATCATATATGTATATTTGGGATTTGTTGATTGGACATGCATAAAGCCAATTTTATTCACATCGCATGCAATAAATAAAGGCGACAAACCAAAATCGATCATATCGATAATCCTAAAATATAGAGCAGTTGACGTAGCTCTGATACCACTGTTGGGTTTTAAGGGAGGCAAAGAAGCAGCGGAAACAAAAAAATGTCTCCCAAAACCCATAACAAAAGGAATCGCGTCAACGTCTATACAATAGGAAAGATGGTTTGTGGATGCATACCTTGTCCCGAGACTTGCTCAGTAATAGTACCTCGTGCCTTGTGTGGTCTTCACCTTCGGTGTTGGACGGTGTCTGTGCAGCTCCTGGTCGCACCGGGATTGAAGACTCATGGTCTCACCGGGACTGTCGGGATTGGCAGTTGTCCTCCGAGCGGCAGAGGTCTCCTGCCTCTACATTCGTCCACACGGACTGCCTGGAACTTCGATCTCCTTATCCCACAATAAATCGGAAGCAGTCGCACCCTCCTGTCGGCGTACTAGTCGCCAACACACTCTCCTGCCACCAGTCGCTTTCTGCAGCTGTCCTTCCCTTGATGTGCCTCCCTTATCGGGTAGTACTTGCTTGGGCTCTCTCGGTTACCAAAACTAGAGAGAATGACAACTTTGCAGAGCAACTGGTTTGCACTGAGTTGTACTTTGAGAAGCCCCCAATACCCCTATATATATAGGAGGGTCATGAGACAAGGTTCTCTATCCCGGGCAATGCTGGACTAAAAAAGGAGTAGAAGGGTTTGATATTTTCCACAAAACAACCAATTGCGCAACCTGAACCGATCGTTTCACAACTGAAACGGTCAGTTGGGGATCTGAGCCGGTCGGTTGACACCTCAACCGATCGGTTGGGACCCATGAACCGGTCGGTTCGTGGTCCTAATCAGTTCCCGATTGACTTTCCATCCTTTGTTTCTAATTGGTATCAAATACCAATCCTTGTTCCAATCAAATTGGGAAAGTGAAACGGAAGGAAAATTTTCACCAATCATATTTCCCAACTTGCTCGGTTGCACCAGTTGAATCGATCAATTTAACACTTGAAGCAATCATTTCACCCTACCAGTTGAGCCAGTCGGTTCACCAAGCTCAGTCAATCGGTTCATCACATGAGCCGATCGGTTGGGAGTGCAGATTGTGTAGAATCAGTCAATTGCAGTTTCAATCAATCTGATACTCTAATCAATCAGTCCAACAACTTGAACACTATGATATTGATCTACTAATCGATTGAGTGTTTAATTGAACTACTAAACTCCTTTAGTAATCAATCTAAACAATGTTTGTGGACAAACTCCTATTCCAGGTTAAATCCTATGTGTGTGACCCTACAGGTCCATTTCACGTTGGTAGTGAAAGTCCATAATAGTTATGACTTCACAAGCAAAGAGCGGTGCCTAGTCACACATCAGTGCTACCCAAGTGAAATAAAAAGTTGGAGAACAACTTTCAATCCTACAATCTGTGAATGGTGTTACAGTGAATGTATAATTCCTTTGTCACTGATATCCTGAATGAACTCAAGGCATGGAACAATCATCCTTTCAACATTCATTTATTTTCTTGATCTCAGAGCAGACTGGGTGAGATGTGTGTGACATCAATATCACATATTGACTCACACGTGCATGCACATGCCTTTCTCAATCCTACTCATCAAGTGGCCAAGGACATCAAACTCCCTCAGGAGGGACAAATCCCATATCTATCACTCACCCCTCAAAAGCCCCATGTGTCAAAGCCACCCAATCATCACCTTTATAACAACCCATGTTTCAGGACTGCATTTGATGATGTCAAAGTGTACCCAAAGACATGTGTTGAGTGTAGTGATTTCAGGTCTAAGAATCACACTCACCACCATCACTGTGAGAGCTGATTGTGACTACCAAGTCATGGTTCCATGTGTCACCCTCACAGTGGGTCTGTCTGGTACCTTGTTCTCTAACAAGTACCTATGTGCTTGGTTTGATATCACTATATCATGACTAATGAGATTTTGTCATCAACCAACACACAATCTAGTCTTCAGTATTATTGATGTCAATGGTTATTTCCACAATAACAACCGACTAGGGACTAAACAAGAATGTATACCCTTAACATCCGTATGATCTCATCGTTTAGGTCCTGAACCTAAAAGCATACGTCATTGAGTAAAACCATTCTTTAGACATCTATTATGTTACACCATCATCTCATAAATAGTTTAAACATATAGATCGGAAATTGCCTTTATTATTATTCAAATCATTTACAAAGTATCCCATTACAATCATCATATGACTTGATCTATGGGCATACATACCAATAATATATATATATATATATATGTTTGTGTGTGTAAATGTATATGATTTAATTTAACCTAGGTTTGTCTGTATGGATTTAAATGAAAACTTAAAGAAGAATACATATATATATATATATATATGGGCTCATCTTTAATACCCGCGCAGGTAGCTTGATTTTTAACTACCCGCACATCCAAAAGTGTAACTATATGGTACACAAAAGTAACTCTAAGATCAAAATAGTAACTATATTGATTAAAGAGTAACTCCAAGAACAAAAAAGTAACTACGCAGAAAAATATACAGTCAGTAAATATATGGACATATTTTTTAATTTGGGGGGGGGGGCAAATGATATTATTTTGGATGACATTTTTTGGGGAGCTAGATAAAATGCTCCTCTACAATTTTGTATATATATATATATATATATATATATATATATATATATATATATATATATACATGTATATATATATGTGTGTGTATATATATATGTATATATGTATATATATATATATGTATATATATGTGTGTATATATATGTATATATATGTGTGTGTATATATATGTATATGTATATATATATATGCACACACATACACACACACACACAGATATATATATATATATATTTATTTATTTATTTATTTATTTATTTATTTATGTTATATGAATATAGTGACTTGGTAATTCAAACCTTACTTCAGGGTACATTATACTTTGAAATATATAGGAAGCTACTTCATTTTAATGAATCTAAGCGAGTACCAAACATGTATGTTTATTATAATAAATACTTAATATGTAAACGTTGATATATGAGTAGTTGTTTGTGCACATATGGCTATAAATAGGATTGAAACCCTAGAACCGAAATATATGAGTAACACAATTTAATATTTTAAATTTCTATCATTATGGATATATATGACAAAATTATCATGTAATGATATACACTAGTATGCGTCAGATAAAATAAAACCTAGATCGAAATCTAGATGAAAGTAGAATGTGAAAACAATAAAAAAGTTTAATCCTGGTGAAAAATAATATCTTGTAACACTAATATATATACTTAGATTTATGGAGTTCAAGACGGTAGTAACCAATGTCATTCCAAATTTGTAGAATTCTCCCTCACTGTCTTGATTAATTAGTGGAGCTCAATACATGGAATATTCGAAATATTTGTATGCTTTGAGTCAAGGTAGAAAATTACTATTTCTATTTGGAAAATTTGTTTCCCTCTTGAATGCATGCATGATTTAGATAAGTTGGTTGACCTGATATTACTTTTTAAACTTTATCCTTCCTCGTTGAATGGTCACCAACATTTATTCTTGGAAAATAGTAGCACATTGTTTATACCTTCTAACTGGCCCATGTTCTCTTCTTTGGTCCATGTGTGGTCTTATTCCCTATGGGAATTCATGGAAAGTCTTCAAGATAACTTAGAAGAGATAGCATGAGACATACAGGAGATTCCCTCTGTTGGAGATAAGATTAGAACATGTGTTGAGATCAATTTACTAGTTTTAGTTTATAGAAATTTAAGCTTCAACACACTATGATGCAATGTACGATGTAAAGATTGTTATAGTTGCCTCTGAATAAAATTATCTTGAAATTTGTTCTGGTAAAGATTGGGTTTTACACTATCATAAAGGAATGTTATGGTGTGGACATTCCATAATAATCTTCTAGAATCTCTCTCAAGCAACATGGAATCACTCATTACCCACTTGACCAATGCTTACTATGGCATGTCGCATTTGTGTCAACCTTGAAATGGAGTAGAATTTCTTCAAAAAGGCATTTTTCATGTCACCCCAACTCATTATGTTCGCTCGCAGATCGTACCAATCTTTGGCCTTATATTTTAGTGAGAATGAGAGCAAAGCTAGCATGTTCTGGTCATCATTGGCTATTGGCGTCCTAAAGTAGAGCATACTTTAAGAAAAGAGTCCAAGTGCTTGTAGGAGTTCTCAGTCTCCCAACTATAGAAGGTGGGAAGGAGCCCAAGAATTGGATGGATAGAGAATTTCTCCCCTACATTTTATCAACTCTTCTTGCAATTGGTGAATTATAGTTGCTGGCCATGGAGTACTCATGAAGTGGCTTCTAAGGTGCATTATGTTCTTCCATCTTGTCTTCTATGGGTTGCTTGTCACATGTGCAAGGCACAAACAAATAAAAGAGGACAAGTTAGCAAACCAATAGGCCCAAATAATAAAAATAATCAAGAATAGAAAATAGAAATGGTGAGGGCAATAGGAAAAGATCAAGCCTAAACTAATTAGCTAGATCGAGTGACTTTCTCCCCGGCAACAATGCCAGAAAGCTTGATACAATTTTCAATTGAGGTACTTCTAGCCAATTGAATTTGGATTAGATGCGCCTGTAGGGAAATACGACATCTGATGGGAAGCAAAAAAAAAAATTATTGACATATTTCCCTTTAACCAGATGCTCGTGTCAATAACTATGCAATTGGAAGGATGGTTTCACGAAGATATATCTGGTCTTGGAGCAAATCAAGCAAAAATCCTCGTCAATTAGATGTGCACTCTGTCTTAAATGGTGTCTGTGTAACTCTTGATTGTACTGGGACTCGTCTGACTGCTTCTCCACAGACAGTAGACTCAGACAACTATTGTAGCGGCTACTCAGATCTCGCCATAGACTGTGAGTTGACATTGCCTTCCTAGCAGCAACCAAAGGACTCATTCCTCTAGAGTAGTCTACACTGAACAACTAAAACTCATGTCATCCTACAGGAACGGACGGGAAGGAGTTGTCCCTCTCATTGGTATGCTAGTCACCAACATGCTCTCCCACAACAATAATCCTCAGTTGTTTTTCTCCCGTGTCTATATCTCCTTAGTCGGGTAGGACTTGCTTGAGCTCTCGTGCTTACCACAATTAGAGAGGATAATAATTGTTAGAGCAATTGATTCTCAATTGTCTGTGTAGTTTTTGTGTTCTGGGAATCCCCCAGTAACCCTCTATATATAGGAGGCGTTAGGGTTAGGGTTCCCAGTCCCCAACCAATATGGGACTGAAGCGGGAGTGGAAAGGACCAGAAGATCTTGAATTTTCCAACAATTTAGGAAGATTCACAACCAGTGTGTACCGAAACGATCTTCTCACCCAGCAAGACGGTCGTCTCGCATGTGAGTCAGTCATTTTTCTAAGCAAAACGGTCATTTTTCACTTTTTGATTCTACACATATGTCGGCAATTCAATTCCAATTAGCACTCAACTTGACGTTAGTATAAATACTTTGTGCAATCGAATTGCACCCCCGAAATGAGTGTCTAGTGTAAATGAGACTGGCATCTCACACCATCCTCGATGGCCATTTCACATAGGTGAAACGGGCATCTCACAGTCCAGGCCAGGCAGAATTCCAACCAATGTACAATACAATCAACCTGACACTCCAAATGATTATATCAACACTTAAACTGATCATTTGGTAGTCCAGCTAGTTGATATGTTGCGTGAATTGAAATACCTAAACACTTTAGAAATCAATTCAATTATCATTCAAGAACAAATTCCTCTTCTAGATGATTTCCTATGTGGGACCCTATAGGTCCCATATCACGTTGGCAGTGAATGTCCATAACTAGCTTATGACTTCACAAGCAATGAGTGGTACCTAGTCCAAATCATTGATACCCAAGTGAATGGAAAGTTGGGGAGCAACTTCAACCTACAATCTACGAATTGTAGTTAAAATGTTTGTATAGTTCCTTTGTCACTGATATCCAGATTGAACTAGAGGCATGGAGTAGTCATCTTCATTATTATTCAACTGTGTTCCTTGAATCAGAGTAGACTACATGAGATATATGTAAGCTTAATATCACATATTGACTCACATGTGTATGGCCATACTTTTCTCAGTCTTGCTAATCAAGAGGCCTTTGGTTATCATACTCCTGTCAGAGGGACAAATGCCATGTCTATCACTTACAATCAATCCCCATGTGTCAAAGCCGACCAATCATCACCTTTATACATGTGATGAGTGAAGTGATTTCAGGTCTAAGAACTACAACCTCCACCATCAGTATGAGAGTTGCCTATGACTTCTATGATGATGGCTTCCATGTGTCAGTCTCACGGTGGGTATGTTCGATACATAGTTCTCTAAGATGTATCTATGTTCTTTGTTTGATATTGCCATATCATGACTAATAAGACTCTGTCATCAACCAAATCACACTCTGATCTTATTTGTTATTGTTGTATATCTACCTTCCACAATCGATTAGGGACATAATGAGAATGTATATACTCTTAACATATGTATGATCTCATTGTTCAGGTCCTCTACCTAAAGACATGCGTCATTGATTAATATCATTGTCTAGACATTTATTATGTTATTCATTATCTCATAACTAAATATACAAAATAAATTGGAATCTTGCCTTTAACAAATCAGGTATCTACTTCCACATTCCAATCATCATATGATTGGATTTCTAGGAATACATACCAACAGACTCTCACTTTCACTTAGAGCCAATCATCCACGGATCTCATCTCAAGTGACTTTACATGACCATCATGCTTCTGTTGCGCAAGTGCTTTTATAGTGGGTTTAGCAACGTTTGCATTAAGTCAGTATTTTTCAATTTCTCATATCTTCGTTGTACAACTACTCATATGAGATGGAAGTCTCGTAATATGCTATCTGAGATTCCTAGTCTAACTAGTAGCTCCATTTTTGTCATTAGTATTTCTACTATGTCATCAATGGTTGGAACCTCATATAAGTTCACCCATATGAAGTTCTTGATCCATATAGTTGTTGGGTTTTACGTGGTCGGAGTGGGTAGTAGAAACAAAAAAATTACTTGACTATAAACCCAAAACCAGTAGATTACATCAACATTTATATAATAGGAAGGATGGTTTTAGCAAGATATACCTGGTCCTAAGGCTTGCTCAGTGACTATACCTCGCAGCAAGTGTGGTCTTCAAACTATCTTCGATGGCATCTATGTAGCTCTTGGTCTTGACCCGGACTGTGGTTGACTATCGTCCTTCTCAGCGGCAGAAGTCTCCCACCTCTATAGATAGTCCACACAGACTACTGAGAACTCTAGTCATCCTGAAGGATGGACTAGAAGGATTTGTCCCCTTCTGTCAGCGTACTAGTCACCGATACACTCTCCCACCACCATTTGCTTTTATGCAGTTGTCTTTCCCTCTTTGTTCCTCTCTGGATGGGTAGAACTTGCTTGGGCTCTCTCGGTTACCACAACCATAGAGGACAACAACTTTGTAGAGAAACTGATGTTCTGAGTTGTATCTCTAGAGAATCCCCATGTATCCCTCTATTTATAGTAGAGGGTAGGGTCAGGGTTCCCAGTCTGTGTGGGAGTAGAAGGGTCTAGAATTTCCATGAAAAATTTGTATTGCGGCACGTGAACCGGTCATTTCATAACTAAAATGGTCATTTGGTAAGGTGAGCTGATCATTTCACTAGTGAACCAATTGGTTGGGAGTGTGAGCTGATCGGTTTACCCAGTGAATTGGTCATTTCACTTCCCAGACTTTCCTACAATTGAGTTTCCTTATTCATTTATAATTAATTCAAAGATTAATTCTTATCCCAATCAAATTGAACAAATGAAATGCAAAAACTTTTCTCACAAATCGGGACAACTGAACACTTCTCGTTTGGACCAGTTGAACCGATCGGTTCACCAGAGTGAACCGTTCATATCACTAACCATGAGCCGATCGGTTCACCCATTGAACTGGTCAGTTAGTTGTCCAAATTATGCATAAAATAGTCAATTCAGTTCTTAATCAATCTGACACTCTAATCAGTTGGTTCAACACTTGAACTTGATGATTCGCGAATCAACTCTATTGAATGTTTGATTGAGTACCTAAACACTTTAGTAATCAATCCAAACATCATTCATGGATGAATTCCTCTTCCAGGTTAATCCTTTGTGTGTGAACCTATAGGTCCCATTTCGCATTGGCAGTGAATATCCATAACTAGCTTATGACATCACAAGTAAAGAGTGGTACCTAGTCCCACATCAGTGCTACCCAAGTGAAAAGGAAAGTTGAAGAACAACTTTCAATCCTACAGTCTGTGGTTGGTGTTCCAGTGAATGTATAATTCCTTTATCTCTGATATCGTGAATGAACCCAAGGCATGGAGTCGTCACCCTTTCAACATTTATTCATGTTTCTTGAAGTAGAGAAGACTACCTGAGATATGTGTGGCATCAATATCATATATTGATTCACATGTGCATGTGCATGCCTTTCTCAGTCTCGCTTATCAAGTGGCCTAGACATCATACTCCCTTAGGAGGGAAAAATCCCATATCTATCACTCACAGTCTATCTCATGCATCAAAGCCAACCAATCATCACCATTATAACAACCCATGTTTTAGGACTGTGTTTGATGATGTCAAAGTGTACCCAATCACATTCGACAAGTGTAGTGATTTCAGGTCTAAGAATCACAATCACCATCATCACTATGAGAGATAATTCAGACAACTATGTCATGGTTCTACTACTACAGAAAATGCTTTTTACAACGGGAAAAACACAACAGTTCTATTGGTTGTATTGTAGTTAGCATATCTTTTACAACAAGTCTATTTATGTGTTGTAAATTATATATTTTATACAACACAAGTTATATACAACGGACCAAACTCATTGTAGTATATGTGATACTACAACAGGTGCTAAATTGTTGTAATAGACTGTAATATCACAACATACTCAAACCCATTGTAAAAGACCATAATTACACAACATGCTCTAACCTGTTGTAATAGTCATGTATGCTAACTTGTTGTAATAGATCATCATTACACAACATACTCTAAACCATTGTAAAAGATCATAATTACATAACATGCTTTAAACCGTTGTAATAGTCATGTATGTTAACCCGTTGTAATAGACCATCATTACACAACATACTCTAACATGTTGTAAAAGATCATAATTATACAACATGCTCTACCCGTTGTAATAATCACATATGTTAACCTGTTGTAATAGACCATCATTACACAACATACTATAACCCATTGTAGTATACTATAATTACACAACAGGCTTTCACCTATTATAATAGTTACCTGTTGTAATAGACCACAATCACACAACAGGTTTGCACGTCATTTGTTGTACAAAGAATATATGTGTTGCATAAAATGAAACTGGTTCAGCAGTTTGAGATGTGCCTTACTTTCAAGTGGTCTCAAGTTCAAAACCTTGTGTCTAGATGTGTTTTCCTTTTGTCTCAACATATTATATACAACACCCCTATTACAATAGGTGTGTTCAATGAACTACAACATGTATTAACTATTGTATAAAATACATATATTACAACATGTGCAACACCTATTGTACAAAGAACCCTCCCCATAAGACCACACTATCTAATACAACAGTTGACACCTGTTGTAAAATGGAAAAATGAAATGTTGTAAAAAACATTTTTTATAGTAGTGTTCCATGTGTCACTCTCTTGGTGGGTCTGTTTGATACACTGTTCTCCAGCATGTATCTATGTGCTTGGTTTGATATCATATATCATGACTAATGAGACACTGTCATCAACCAACACACACTCTAGTCTTGATGTGTCATTGTTGTCTATCAACCTTCCATAATGACATCAGAGTAAGGACATAACAAGAATGTACATACTCTCAGCATTTGTATGATCTCATTATTCAGGTTCTTAACCTGAAAACATATGCCATTGAGTATTTTCATTCTTTAGACATTCATGCTGCTCCATCATTTATCTCATATCGATTGAGTTAGAATAAATTGGAATCTTGCCTTTGATATTTATCAAATCAATCAGAACATATGCCAATTCAATCATCATATGATTGGATCTCTGGTCATACATACCAATAATAGTATCCTTTGTTGTTCTTACAACACATAGATACTAGGCTTCTTTTGTAGATTCGAACAACTATCATTATCTCTGAACCTTTTCTAGCTTACAATTCTCATTTGTCGTCAAATATAAATTTAGATTGTGATTATTTTGTCAGTTTGGAAGCTTGCATGGGTGTAACAGTAACACCCCTGACCTGGGTTATGACCTAACCCTGGAAGTTTTGCCTAAATATGTAATTAATATACTTGTGAACACTCCCTGGCATGTAATTAAGTTCCTCAGGAACATTTACTTTCAATTTTGCTCCTTTTTGTATAAAGTTGTAGCATTGTGTTGTATGCAGGGACCTATGTGAAAATTACCCAGTTTAAGGGTTGAACTTGCAAAATTCACAAGATAAGATGTTCCTTTGATGTTGAGACATCATGAAGATGTCTATGATGAAGTTTGAGGGATTTCCCAAGCTTGAGCACCAAGGTGCAGCTGTGGAAGCAATCCCCATGCTCAGAAACCCTAATTTGGGGTAAAGTGCAATTTACCCAAATTGAGGGGTCCAACTTGTAATTTTCACCATCTAGAACATCTTTTATGACTCTTGTCATCATTTAGAGTAGAAATGATGAAAGGGATACATCATTTAATAATCAGATGAGAAAAATGACCTTTGTGATAGAAATCACCTAAAATGGGTATAAAACACTTTCATGTATGTACCCTAGTTGAAGGTTGGATTCCTTTACCCTTAGATCTTGAGATTTTATGAGATTTGTACAAGGATAGATGAGTTTGGACGTGCCTTTGAGCAAGGAGGGGCCTAGATGTGATTTCCAATCTTGTGAGGTCCTTAGAGTGTAAAAGAGGCTAAAGTATATAAGCCCTTTTTCCTTGCAATTAAGTGAACGAATTTTCTTTCCTTCACTTCTCTTCCTTTCTTGCTCAAACGACCAAGGACAGCTCTGGAGCTCAGGGGGGGGACGACCAACCTGTTCTAGGTAAGAGAACCCCACCTTCTAGCTCGAATTCATGGAGGAATTCACTTTCTAAGGTTGGTTTTATGGTTAGCTTACTTAGTCTTCTTGTTCTAGCCGACCAAAGCAACGTTTCCTTGGAGAATTCACCTCTGACCAAGTTGTGGAAGCTCAAGGACGCCATTAAAGCTTGGAGCTTGAAGGCTTGGAGCTCTAAGATCAACCTTTAGGCGGGTTTTATAACTCTAAACTTTTGCTTTATATGTATGCTTAATCCTTGCAATTTACTTGGTAAAATCTCCTTCTACCTCTCTTCTTCCTTGCACGTTTGCAAGCAAATCAGTGGAGGAACTGACCTTGATAGAGGTTGAATATGGGGGGCGTGATTCCCTATGTTACTTTTTCAAACGACCTTGGACCCTTTTGGTCCAAACGGTTGCAAACCGTTTGGGTTCAAACGGTTTCAAACCGTTTGCTCTCAAACGGTCTTGCAAGATCGTTTGGATTGAAACAGTCTCAAGACCATTTGAAAGAGTTGACCAAGGGACGACTGTTTGAGGGTCTGTTCCTAATATATTGAATTTCATCTCTGCAAAGAATCAAAGTCTAATTCTTAACCATTTGGGAGTTGAAGCCACTTCAACATGAAACCCTAATCGGGTGAAAAAGTGCTGATTTGGAACATAGATCTTGTTGAGTTTTGGGTTGAAGGACCCAAACGGTCTCAAGACCGTTTGGGGATTCCTCCAAACGGTCCTAAGACCGTTTGGGCACAACCCAAGACCGTTTGAAGGTCTAGGGTTGAGTTAATCTAATGGTTTGAGGGTCTAATTGTAGGAAATTGATGAAATTGATGAAAGTTGCTGATTTTGACCTAATTGGACTTCAACCTTAGTCAAAACGACTTGGACTTTGGTCAAACTTTGGGCAAACGGTCTCAAGACCGTTTGGATGATGTCCAAACGACCTCAAGACCGTTTGGGTCAAGTTTGAGCCCAATTGGAGGTCAATTGATAGGTTCAACCTTGAGTTGATTCATATTGTTGAACATTGATGACCATCTGATTTGAAACCCTAATTGAGAACGATTGAACCCTAATTGGATTGCAATTGAGGGTCAATTTGATGTCTAATAGGCTAAGGCTAACCCTAATTGACTCAATTTATAAGTGGTCAGCATAGCTTTGACCAATTGAGGGCTTCAACATACATATCCATGAACATTGGTAACCTTTGAACCACTTTGGAGGTCCAAACGGTTTGAGCCCTTTTTGGACCAAACGGTCTCCAGACCGTTTGGATCCAAACGGTCTCAAGACCGTTTGAGACCAAACGGTCTCAAGACCGTTTGGGGCCAAACGGTCTCAAGACCGTTTGGGCTCAAACGACCTCAGGATCGTTTGGTCCAATCGATCTCAAGTAATTTTTGATCAAACGGTTTCAAACCGATTGAAAGCTCCAAACGGTTTGGAAGTCAACCCTTCCAAACGGTCTTCACCTCCAAACGGTCTCAAGACCGTTTGGATCCAAACGGTCTCAAGACCGTTTGGGGTGGTTGAAACCGTTTGAAGGTTGAAACTGTTTGGAGATTGGTGATGGTTTGTACTTAACCATTTGATGATGTAATTAGTTCAATGTTGATCCAAATTAAACCCTAATGGTAACCAAGGTCATTAAGGGACTATGTGATTAGTGAGTTAAACCATGATGGTAATCATGTAGCAAATTACCAAAATACCCTTGAGGGGTCTAAAGGGATAAAACCTTGTTCTAATCAAACCCTAATCACATGATGTTGATGTTTTGGCTTATGTTAGTCAATGGAGACTTATCTCAACCCGATCTAGAGTGGTGTTGTCACCATCTACTAGTGAGAGGAGAGAGAAAGTATTTCTAGAGAGAGAAAGTATCCTAGAGAGAGAAAGTACCCTTTTTAGGAGGAAACTCTAGTAAGATACTTCAAATACACATGAATGTGCATGATTAGGGAATGACCCACCTATGTGAGGTCATGGAAACTCTAATTATGATATCTAATGGATCTTAATCTTAATTAAGAGTCTTAATGATGATGTTTCTCTTACATGATGATGTAATGAGTACAATTCACCATGGTGTGAATAGTAAACCCTAATTTTTAGGGTGATGACATGAAAGATGAATAGTAAACCCTAATTGTTGAATTGTTTACTATTACCTGTTGAAGTAACCATGTAGGTTATCATGAGATGAGGGTCACACCCAGGTATGGAATACCATGTTACATTCATTGAAAGCATGTCTTAAGCTTTATGAATGATGAATCATCTTGATGCACTGTTAAGTGACATCTTTTGTGATTTATGGGCTGTAAGAGCCATAAATGTTATCAAGGTCATGCTTGACAGATGACTTGAGATGAATTAACCAATGATTGTGATAAGTTAGGCCTGCTACATTTTAGTATTCTCATATATAGCTGTGTTATTGTATGATGATAAGAATACTGAATGTACCTAACTAATCAAGTGAAATGTAGAGCCCTGATCATAGATCCATCATTGTCAGAGTCTAAATGATGGTGAAACAGGTTTTCCTAAGGGAACTCCTGGATCACATACTTTTGAGTATGTGGGGTACATGGATGTGTAGAACCTTACATCCTAGTGTAGGTATTTGATGTAGATTCTTGTAGTCCGTCATACCTTCACTATAAAAGAACGGGTGAGAGGATGATGTAGATTCTAGTAGTCCATCAGACCCCACCATAAAGTCCTAAAGGTGAGATGTATCTCTACACTCCCTTAAAGACACAAATACCGTATCGGTGAAAGATAAACAAGAAATCTTCCGATAGCGAAGAGAGTACAGAATGCCACTGTAACTCTAAAAATAGCGAAGGACCAGAGTACCCTGGTGAGCTATTATAAAGACATCCTGCCAGATGTCAAACAATCAATCCTCTAACTGACTGAGGAAGATGAGGTCATAAGAATCCGGCTCTTTTAATGACCTATGTATGATACTGATGTGACTTCTTAGTGATCAGTTGGAGTATGAGTGGTATGCCTCATCTCCACAGGGCATAATAATGTTTGAAAACATAATCAACAGCGTAGTATATCTGTTAAGAGTTATCTACGAGTTATTTGATTGATGTTACCTTGAGTAGTATAGATGTTCTCATATTTTGATATTGATCGAACTCTTGCTTATTATCAGAACTGCTAGTGAATATCTTGAAGGCTTTAATTGCTTTAGTTATTCCCTGCTTTGTTTATAAAGCTTCTAGTGGAGAGTTATTACTCTCGCTGGGGAAATTATGTATAATTGTCTCACCCCGTAGACTTCTACTTTTTAGGTGGTCGTCGAAGACGGAGGAATAAGAACTCAGGTGACCAATCCCAGCAACAGCAGCATCAGGAGCAGTAAATATCTCAGGTGGAGATCTAGCCTGCTTCATGGTGTAGTTTAGAGTCAAGCCCTATGTGTCCTCTGTACTCTCAGGTCCTGGAGTGTTTTGAGTATGAACTCTTGAGAAGTTTTGTATCATGTTGTATATAATTACTCAAGAAGTAATTGTCAGTGATGTAAACAGTTAAATCCTTTTTCTATGGAAAAGGTTTGTGGTTTCAAGCTCTTGTCTCGAAAAGTTTTAATTTCCCGTGATTTTTGTCTTCCGTTGTTTAACGATTGCTTCCGCACATGTTTAAATCGGGATTAATTCAAAGTTTGGAGATCGGAGCCCACAATTAAGTGGTATCAGAGCTCTAGGTTCGCCGAGTCTACAGAGGCATAGGACTTAGGAAGTCGAGTCTATCTTTAGTATTCCTTCCTTATCTAATAGAATCTTCTACTCCTCAGGAGAAGAAGATACTTAAGATGTCAGAGCCACATGATGAGTATGTGGAAGAAAGTAGTGCCAGTGCACCTCAAGGCGGTGCAGGAGTACCAGGGGTGGAACAGCCTGTACCAGAACAACCTAGGGAGCCACCCCAGTTTGACCCAGCTGACATGGGTAACCCAGCAGTCCAGACAATGTTTGGGCAGTTCATGACTGCCGTGACACATATAACCGACAAGTTGCCTATGCCTGCACCTAGGGCACCTGTCCAACCAGAGGGGCAAGGTATCGGGAAGACATTCGAGCGACTACGTCGTGTCGGAGCTACCGAGTACCATGGGATTGCTGACCCCGCAGATGCTGATCTGTGGTTGACAGAGCTGGAGAAGGTTTTCAGGATCCTCAACATCCCTGAAGCTGAGAATGTTAGACATGCTGTCTATCTTCTCAAAGGAAGTGCTGGTCACTGGTGGACCATGGAAGAGCAGAAGAGACCTGGAATAGAGATCTCGTGAGAAGACTTTCGGCGGGAATTTGTTCAAAGGTATTTCCCAAAGACCTTCCTAGACGAGAAGATCTCTCAGTTTGAGAGACTAAGACAGGGTATGATGAACATTAGCGAGTACGAAGCTAAGTTCATGGAGCTGTTGCGGTTTTGTCCGCACATGGCTGCCACAGAAGAAGAAAGAATCAGGAGATTTGAGAAGGGGTTGAATGTTGTCATGTCTACCCCAGTGTCTGCCTTAGAGAACCGAGAGAGATTCTCTACCTTCGTTGAGTCAGTCCGAAGGATAGAGAGATCTGTGGTTGAGAAAAGACAAACCCATAAAAGATATCCACAGTTCCAGGGTTCTTCATCTAGGGATTCCAAGAAACCTAGATTCTCTGCACCTAACCCTCCACCACCCAGATCGAGTTTTCAAACTCAATGGACACCAAGCAGAGGTAGAGGACAAATTCAACCGCTTCAAGGGACGCACAGTTCTGCATCTGTGTCAGTTACTGGACCACCTAGACCACAGCAACAGGAGAAGAGTTGCTACAACTGTGGTAAGGTGGGACACTTGATGAAGGATTGCCGTTCTAGGGTTGTCGGTGTGACACAACAAACCCCGAGACAGAATCAACAGGGATCTCAGAATAGACAACATCAAGGAGCATCTCGAGGACGTGAACAAGCGTCTCAAGCTGGATCATCAGCACCACCTCAACAGCAGGCTACAGCGAGGTTCTATGCTATGAACCCACCAGAAGCAGTGGTCAATCCACAAGTGGTGACAGGTCAGATGGAACTTTTATATTCTGATATGTCTAAATCTTGTGTAGTATCTTTTCTGATTGACCCGGGTGCTACGCACTCTTTCATCACTCGAAGAGTGATTCGTAACTGCAATATGACAACTAGTCATAGGGCAGATAAGTTGTTGTTGGAGACTCCGTTGAGTGGGTCTACTGTTCTGCAAGAAGTATGCTCTCCCTGCGTACTTTTCTTTTCTAAGTATCGCATTCAAGTGGATCTTATACCACTTGATATGCAAGGATTTGATATAATCCTAGGGATGGATACCTTGGAAAGGTAACGAGTTGTCTTAGATTGTGAGTCCAAGTTGGCAGTGTTTGCTGATGAAAGCAACACATGGATCTTTCAAGGTGAAAGAAAGATTATGCCCACCTGTCTTGTATCAGCTATGGTTGCTGATAAGTTGATGAGGCAAGGATGCTACACATTCTTAGCCCATGTGGTAGATGTTACCAATGAGAGATCCAACCCTGCTGAAGTTCTGATAGTCAGGGAATTCAAGGATGTGTTTCCCGAAGAACTTCCTGGTATACCACCACCCCGGGAAATTTATTTTGAGATCAATTTGGTCCCAGATACGAAACCCATAGCCCAGACTCCGTATAGGATGGCGCCTGCTGAGATGGCAGAACTCAAGAAACAGCTTCAAGAGTTACTTGAGAAGGGTTTCATCCGACCGAGTACCTCACCTTGGGGTGCTCCGGTTTTGTTTATTAAAAAGAAAGATGGATCGATGCGGTTGTGCATTGATTATAGACAACTCAATAAAGTAACGATAAAGAATAAGTATCCTTTGTCGAGGATTGATGATCTTTTCGACCAGTTGCGTGGTGCAACAGTCTTTTCTAAGATAGACTTAAGGTCTGGATATCATCAACTCTGCATTAAGGACAGTGACATATCTAAGTCTGCCTTTAGGACAAGATATGGTCACTATGAGTTCATGGTCATGTCGTTTGGACTAACCAATGCACCGGCTGCATTCATGGAACTCATGAATAGAGTCTTTCGACCTTTCCTTGATCAGTGTGTTGTCGTCTTCATAGATGACATACTGATTTATAGTAAGGATGCTCAGCAGCATGAGCAACACCTTCGCCAGACTTTGACCTTGCTAAGAGAGCATAAGCTATACGCTAAGTTTAGAAAGTGCGAGTTTTGGTTATCTGAAGTGTCTTTCCTTGGACATGTGGTATCTGCCTCGGGAATTCGTGTTGACCCTGCAAAGGTAGAATCTGTTCTGCAGTGGGAACAACCGAAGACACCGACAGAGATTAGAAGTTTCTTGGGGTTAGCTGGTTATTATCGAAGGTTTATTAAGAATTTTAGTTCTATAGCCTTACCTTTAACCAAGTTAACCCGGAAGGATGTTCCTTTTGCTTGGAGTGATAAGTGTCAACAGTCTTTTCAGCTATTGAAGGAGAGGTTGACAAGTGCACCTGTGCTTGTGTTACCTGAGCAAGGAAAGGAA
Organism: Alisma plantago-aquatica; assembly: GCA_963693085.1. Lineage (NCBI taxonomy): Eukaryota > Viridiplantae > Streptophyta > Magnoliopsida > Alismatales > Alismataceae > Alisma > Alisma plantago-aquatica. The sequence goes on along the minus strand of OY856410.1, from coordinate 730,823,707 downwards.
TATATAATCTTTTGTGATGCCTCCAAGAATGGACTTGGATGTGTTTTGATGCAGGATAAACAAGTGATTTCTTTTGCTTCCCGACAGCTTAAGAAACACGAGGAGAATTATCCGACACACGATCTAGAGTTAGCTGCTGTGGTCCATGCTTTGAAAATCTGGAGACATTATCTTTATGGAGAAACTTTCCAGATTTTCACAGACCACAAGAACCTTAAGTACATCTTCACTCAGCATGAGCTTAATATGAGGCAACGTCGCTGGATGGAGTTAATCAAGGACTACGATTGTACAATTGATTACCATCCGGGCAAAGCCAATGTGGTTGTTGATGCCTTGAGTAGGAAATCAGCAACATCAACCATGGATAGGGCACAACTAAGTTCCTTAGTATGCTCTAGAAGAGATATGCTTATCTCTTTAAGGCAAGACAATGTGCAGTTGAAGGCATCATTGTTAGCTGGTCTGTTAGCTGAGATGCAGATTAAACCTACCTTAAGAGAGCAGATAAAGGAGGCACAACAAGTAGATGTTTTTGTACAACATATTAGATCTGAGTTTGGAGATGAGAAGCGAGAAGTTTTTCATGAGTCAGATGACCAGGTGGCATGCTATCATGGAAGGATGATAGTGCCAGATGTGGACAACCTGAGGAAGTTAGTCCTGGAAGAAGCTCATTCTTTGATGTATACTATGCATCCAGGGAGCACCAAGATGTATCGAAACTTGAAGGATATGTATTGGTGGCCTGGGATGAAGAAGGATGTAGTTGAGTTTGTTCTGAGGTGTCCTGTGTGTCAGCAGGTCAAGGCTGAACACCAGAAACCTGCAGGGACAATGCAACCCTTACCCATACCACAGTGGAAGTGGGACCATGTAACCATGGACTTTGTTGTTGGCCTACCCAGGACAAACAAAGGACATGATTCCATTTGGGTAGTTGTTGATAGGTTGACAAAGACAGCGCATTTCTTACCTGTCAAAACAACCTATACTTCTGAAAGGTTATCCCGGATATATGTCCAAGAGATAGTGCGTTTGCACGGAGTTCCTGTCACTATAGTTTCTGACAGAGGTCCCCAGTTTACAAGTCGCTTTTGGGAACAGTTACACAGAGCCCTAGGCACCAAGCTAAGGTTTAGTACAGCCTTTCATCCTCAGACTGATGGACAGTCAGAAAGGACTATACAAACCTTAGAAGATCTGTTGAGAGCATGTGCTCTCCAGTTTACCGGGAGTTGGGATCTACATCTAAGCTTGATAGAGTTTGCCTATAACAATAGCTATCAACATAGCATTGATATGGCACCATATGAAGCCTTATATGGCAGACGTTGTAGATCACCCTTGTGTTGGTATGAAACTGGTGAGCACCAGTTGTTAGGCCCTGATCTTGTGCAGCAAACTACAGAAAAGATTAAAGTAATACAACAACAACTTAAGACTGCACAAGATAGACAGAAATCATATGCCGATAAACGTCGTAGACCCCTAGAATTCCAGGATGGAGACAGAGTGTATCTCAAGGTCTCACCTTGGAAAGGAGTCCTTCGTTTTGGGAAGAAAGGAAAGTTAGCTCCTAGATTTATGGGACCTTATCCAATTGTTGAAAAAGTTGGAAAGGTGGCCTATAGAATAGAGTTACCTCTGGAGTTGCAGAAGTTGCACCTTGTGTTTCACATTTCCATGCTGAGGAAATGTCATCTAGATACCGAGTCAGTTCTACAACCTATGGAAGTAGAATTGAATGAAGATATAACGTATGAGGAAGGACCAGTGTCAATCCTCGATAACAGAAATAAAAGGTAAAGAAGAAGGATATAAGCCTTGTAAAAGTTCTCTGGAACCATCGTGGTGTTGAAGAAGCCACTTGGGAACTAGAAGATGAAATGAGAAGAAAATATCCTGCTCTTTTCTTATAATATGCTTTATCGATTTCGGGGACGAAATCCTTTTGAAGGGGTAAAGAATTTGTAACACCCCTGACCTGGGTTATGACCTAACCCTGGAATTTTTGCCTAAATATGTAATTAATATACTTGTGAACACTCCCTGGCATGTAATTAAGTTCCTCAGGAACATTTACTTTCAATTTTGCTCCTTTTTGTATAAAGTTGTAGCATTGTGTTGTATGCAGGGACCTATGTGCAAATTACCCAGTTTAAGGGTTGAACTTGCAAAATTCACAAGATAAGATGTTCCTTTGATGTTGAGACATCATGAAGATGTCTATGATGAAGTTTGAGGGATTTCCCAAGCTTGAGCACCAAGGTGCAGCTGTGGAAGCAATCCCCATGCTCAGAAACCCTAATTTGGGGTAAAGTGCAATTTACCCAAATTGAGGGGTCCAACTTGTAATTTTCACCATCTAGAACATCTTTTATGACTCTTGTCATCATTTAGAGTAGAAATTATGAAAGGGATACATCATTTAATAATCAGATGAGAAAAATGACCTTTGTGATAGAAATCACCTAAAATGGGTATAAAACACTTTCATGTATGTACCCTAGTTGAAGGTTGGATTCCTTTACCCTTAGATCTTGAGATTTTATGAGATTTGTACAAGGATAGATGAGTTTGGACGTGCCTTTGAGCAAGGAGGGGCCTAGATGTGATTTCCAATCTTGTGAGGTCCTTAGAGTGTAAAAGAGGCTAAAGTATATAAGCCCTTTTCCCTTGCAATTAAGTGAACGAATTTTCTTTCCTTCACTTCTCTTCCTTTCTTGCTCAAACGACCAAGGACAGCTCTGGAGCTCAGGGGGGGACGACCAACCTGTTCTAGGTAAGAGAACCCCACCTTCTAGCTCGAATTCATGGAGGAATTCACTTTCTAAGGTTGGTTTTATGGTTAGCTTACTTAGTCTTCTTGTTCTAGCCGACCAAAGCAACGTTTCCTTGGAGAATTCACCTCTGACCAAGTTGTGGAAGCTCAAGGACGCCATTAAAGCTTGGAGCTTGAAGGCTTAGAGCTCTAAGATCAACCTTTAGGCGGGTTTTATAACTCTAAACTTTTGCTTTATATGTATGCTTAATCCTTGCAATTTACTTGGTAAAATCTCCTTCTACCTCTCTTCTTCCTTGCACGTTTGCAAGCAAATCAGTGGAGGAACCGACCTTGCTAGAGGTTGAAGATGGGGGGCGTGATTCCCTATGTTACTTTTTCAAACGACCTTGGACCCTTTTGGTCCAAACGGTTGCAAACCGTTTGGGTTCAAACGGTTTCAAACCGTTTGCTCTCAAAAGGTCTTGCAAGACCGTTTGGATTGAAACGGTCTCAAGACCATTTGAAAGAGTTGACCAAGGGACGACCATTTGAGGGTCTGTTCCTAATATATTGAATTTCATCTCTGCAAAGAATCAAAGTCTAATTCTTAACCATTTGGGAGTTGAAGCCACTTCAACATGAAACCCTAATCGGGTGAAAAAGTGCTGATTTGGAACATAGATCTTGTTGAGTTTTGGGTTGAAGGACCCAAACGGTCTCAAGACCGTTTGGGGATTCCTCCAAACGGTCCTAAGACCGTTTGGGCACAACCCAAGACCGTTTGAAGGTCTAGGGTTGAGTTAATATAATGGTTTGAGGGTCCATTTGTAGGAAATTGATGAAATTGATGAAAGTTGCTGATTTTGACCTAATTGGACTTCAACCTTAGTCAAAACGACTTGGACTTTGGTCAAACTTTGGGAAAACGGTCTCAAGACCGTTTGGATGATGTCCAAACGACCTCAAGACCGTTTGGGTCAAGTTTGAGCCCAATTGGAGGTCAATTGATAGGTTCAACCTTGAGTTGATTCATATTGTTGAACATTGATGACCATCTGATTTGAAACCCTAATTGAGAACGATTGAACCCTGATTGGATTGCAATTGAGGGTCAATTTGATGTCTAATAGGCTAAGGCTAACCCTAATTGACTCAATTTATAAGTGGTCAGCATAGCTTTGACCAATTGAGGGCTTCAACATACATATCCATGAACATTGGTAACCTTTGAACCACTTTGGAGGTCCAAACGGTTTGAGCCCTTTTTGGACCAAACGGTCTCAAGACCGTTTGGATCCAAACGGTCTCAAGACCGTTTGAGACCAAACGGTCTCAAGACTGTTTGGGGCCAAACGGTCTCAAGACCGTTTGGGCTCAAACGACCTCAGGATCGTTTGGTCCAATCGATCTCAAGTAATTTTTGATCAAACGGTTTCAAACCGATTGAAGCTCCAAACGGTTTGGAAGTCAACCCTTCCAAACGGTCTTCACCTCCAAACGGTCTCAAGACCATTTGGATCCAAATGGTCTCAAGACCGTTTGGGGCCAAACGGTCTCAAGACCGTTTGGGGCCAAACGGTCTCAAGACCGTTTGGGGCCAAACGGTCTCAAGACCGTTTGGGGTGGTTGAAACCGTTTGAAGGTTGAAACCGTTTGGAGATTGGTGATGGTTTGTACTTAACCATTTGATGATGTAATTAGTTCAATGTTGATCCAAATTAAACCCTAATGGTAACCAAGGTCATTAAGGGACTATGTGATTAGTGAGTTAAACCATGATGGTAATCATGTAGCAAATTACCAAAATACCCTTGAGGGGTCTAAAGGGATAAAACCTTGTTCTAATCAAACCCTAATCACATGATGTTGATGTTTTGGCTTATGTTAGTCAATGGAGACTTATCTCAACTCGATCTAGAGTGGTGTTGTCACCATCTACTAGTGAGAGGAGAGAGAAAGTATTTCTAGAGAGAGAAAGTATCCTAGAGAGAGAAAGTACCCTTTTTAGGAGGAAACTCTAGTAAGATACTTCAAATACACATGAATGTGCATGATTAGGGAATGACCCACCTATGTGAGGTCATGGAAACTCTAATTATGATATCTAATGGATCTTAATCTTAATTAAGAGTCTTAATGATGATGTTTCTCTTACATGATGATGTAATGAGTACAATTCACCATGGTGTGAATAGTAAACCCTAATTTTTAGGGTGATGACATGAAAGATGAATAGTAAACCCTAATTGTTGAATTGTTTACTATTACCTGTTGAAGTAACCATGTAGGTTATCATGAGATGAGGGTCACACCCAGGTATGGAATACCATGTTACATTCATTGAAAGCATGTCTTAAGCTTTATGAATGATGAATCATCTTGATGCACTGTTAAGTGACATCTTTTGTGATTTATGGGCTGTAAGAGCCATAAATGTTATCAAGGTCATGCTTGACAGATGACTTGAGATGAATTAACCAATGATTGTGATAAGTTAGGCCTGCTACATTTTAGTATTCTCATATATAGCTGTGTTATTGTATGATGATAAGAATACTGAATGTACCTAACTAATCAAGTGAAATGTAGAGCCCTGATCATAGATCCATCATTGTCAGAGTCTAAATGATGGTGAAACAGGTTTTCCTAAGGGAACTCCCGGATCACATACTTTTGAGTATGTGGGGTACATGGATGTGTAGAACCTTACATCCTAGTGTAGGTATTTGATGTAGATTCTTGTAGTCCGTCATACCTTCACTATAAAAGAACGGGTGAGAGGATGATGTAGATTCTAGTAGTCCATCAGACCCCACCATAAAGTCCTAAAGGTGAGATGTATCTCTACACTCCCTTAAAGACACAAATACCGTATCGGTGAAAGATAAACAAGAAATCTTCCGATAGCGAAGAGAGTACAGAATTCCACTGTAACTCTAAAAATAGCGAAGGACCAGAGTACCCTGGTGAGCTATTATAAAGACATCCCGCCAGATGTCAAACAATCAATCCTCTAACTGACTGAGGAAGATGAGGTCATAAGAATCCGGCTCTTTTAATGACCTATGTATGATACTGATGTGACTTCTTAGCGATCAGTTGGAGTATGAGTGGTATGCCTCATCTCCACATGGCATAATAATGTTTGAAAACATAATCAACAGCGTAGTATATCTGTTAAGAGTTATCTACGAGTTATTTGATTGATGTTACCTTGAGTAGTATAGATGTTCTCATATTTTGATATTGATCGAACTCTTGCTTATTATCAGAACTGCTAGTGAATATCTTGAAGGCTTTAATTGCTTTAGTTATTCCCTGCTTTGTTTATAAAGCTTCTAGTGGAGAGTTATAACTCTCGCTGGGGCAATTATGTATAATTGTCTCACCCCGTAGACTTCTACTTTTTAGGTGGTCGTCGAAGACGGAGGAATAAGAACTCAGGTGACCAATGCCAGCAACAGCAGCATCAGGAGCAGTAAATATCTCAGGTGGAGATATAGCCTGCTTCATGGTGTAGTTTAGAGTCAAGCCCTATGTGTCCTCTGTACTCTCTGGTCCTGGAGTGTTTTGAGTATGAACTCTTGAGAAGTTTTGTATCATGTTGTATATAATTACTCAAGAAGTAATTGTCAGTGATGTAAACAGTTAAATCCTTTTTCTATGGAAAAGGTTTGTGGTTTCAAGCTCTTGTCTCGAAAAGTTTTAATTTCCCGTGATTTTTGTCTTCCGCTGTTTAACGATTGCTTCCGCACATGTTTAAATCAGGATTAATTCGAAGTTTGGAGATCGGAGCCCACAGTAACCCTTTACATCCAACTCTTCCTTATTACCATAACTATGGAACCAATCCTTTAAGTACTTCACAAGCACCTAAGGATTTTCTTTATGGTAGTTTAGTGACTCTCACTGGTATTTGATATATTACCTCTCGTCATGTCTAATATATATGAGATTTCTATGCAGGTATATATATGTCTTCTCATCATGTCAAATACATATGAGATGACTTGATATCCTCTCCCCATGTCCAAGTCATATGAGATTACATGATATCTTCTCAACATGTCTAATACATGCGAGATAACGAGATAAGTACACAACATTACATTCAAGATAGATCCAATTATGAATGCATATGGCATCTATCCATGTGTTCCTATTCTTCATAAGAATTGGGACATTGGGCTCCTAAGAGACTAACTCCATGGAACATGGGCACATTTTCTCTCATTGAGTCTTACATGTTGAACCCTTCAACATCTTACCAATATATGTATTTTTTCTTAGGTCAAGAAGCTTCCCAGATCTATCTCTATAGACGTCGATCCCTATCACATAGGATGCTTCACCTAAACCCTTCAGAGAAGGTACTTTCCTTGTCAATTTTAAATTATACAGGATAAATATGTCATTCTCCATCATTATATGGAATATTAATATGCTCCCACTAAATCTTTTGTAATCACAGTATAATCTTCATTCTGATTCAAGTCAAACCCTTTGATTGTCTTGTCAAATGGAAGATTCCAGCTCTGAGATGTTTGCTTCAATCCACAGATTGATCTTTGTAACTTATAGACTTTATTTGTGTTAATGTATTTATAAAACCATTAGGTTGTGTCACGTACACATCCTCTTAATTATTCCAATCAAGTAATGTGGTTTTAACATCCATATGCCAAATCTCATAGTCTTACTAAGCTACAACAGCAAGCATGATCTAGATAGATTTAACTATGATAATTGGTGAAAATACTACATCATCTTCAACACTTTGAACTAGTTTGAAACTCTTTGCAACCATTTTACCTTTCCATGTTGGTTTTCTTACAAAAATCCAAATGCATCTTATGGGTTTTACCCTTCAGGTGGATCCAACATACCGTGTTGGTGTAAATGGAGTCCATCATTGATCTTATGGCCTCAAGCCATTTCTCCGATTCTGATCCCTCAATAGTTTCTAGGTAGGTTGTTGACTCATCTCTATGATCAACTCATTGCCTTTTCAGTTATAAGATATCATAATATTTCAAACTCAAGCTGTGTTCTACTAGAACTATGAGTTTTGTGTTTACATAAGGAACTTGAGATTCCATTACAACTTGTGATTCTCCTTGTTCCTATTGTACCTCTTTAGGTTCTATGTTTTCTTATTTATCTCAAACATTTTGAGATTTACTTTTACTCCCACTGATTCCTTTGAAACTAATTTTCATTTAGGAATTTAGCCATCCTAGAAATAAACACTTTGATGTCGAGTTGGAATATAATTAGTAGTCAACAAGATAAAATTCATGTGATTTGTGGATAAAGCCTTTTAAGAAACTATTTTCTTATATAATTCTTCAACCCTAATCACTATAAAAGACACATTGGGACACTTCCCACGTCATATCTCATATGGTGTCTTTTGAACAATTTTAGATGGTACATTGTTTAATGTTTAAGCATGTGCCCAAAAGAAATTGGAAGATTAGAAAGATTTTATTGATAATTTCACTATGACTTAACAAGGTGGGATTCCTTCTTTCTGATACATTCTAATGATACATTATCATTGTTTTTAGGTGGACTTCATCATGATACACTATCATGATTTCCCTAAAGGTCCTCAAACTCTTGGTTTATGGATTTTAACATCAATCATATTGAGGTTTCTTAATACTTTTACCAAGTTAGTTACATACTTCATTTATGATTTTCTTGAACACTTCAAGAGATTCATATTTGTATTTCATTAAACTTTCAATATCTACTAATTGCATCAGTAGATATAATGAGGTACTTGTAACTAACTTAGCATTCATTCCAAAAGGTATATGTACATCAATATGTACTAGTCCTAATGGAATAGTGGATCTCCAACTACATCTAGTGAAGATGCTTTTGTCATATTGCACAACAACTAGGATATGCATGTCTTAATTGGTTCAATAACCAAAAGAGTCTAAATAACCATCATATGGATTCTAGAAATGTATTTCTCATTTATGAACTTTAGATGACAGTGTTATAGGGTTTTTTTTAGTTATCAAGTCATTCAGTATATATTTCATACACATTTGTCTTTAAACTTATCAAGTATAGTTTGTAAGACATAGGGCATTGCCATAAAAGATCATTATTCATATATTATGTATATTGTGAGTATGATAAAGTAGACTGAATACTTTTATGAATATTGACAGATGGTACTTGCATAGCATACTTGGGATTTAGTTTTAGTACACCATCTTTTCCCCTAGGGGTCATAGGATGACTATTATGAACATGGCTTATTTTTTATAAAGAAAGCAGAGGCATCCATTTTTGAAATAGACAACAAGACAATCTGGTCCCCTAAACTGGGTGGTTGTTTCTCCATGTGATCTGCCAAATGCATCCTGATGAGGGAGGGGATGGAGATGATAGTTTACCTAGTAAGATTTAGGACCTGGACGCCCCTAAGGCTAGTGTTATTGTGTGGATATTATCTAGAGGAGTGGACCCATAGATGATATTATTTATAGATGTCATATACCTATTATTTCTAAGTGCCATTATTGTGACAGTCTGGAGATGGAAGACACAACTCACCTCCTTTTCATAGGTCAGGTTGCTATAGAATTATGGTGACACTTCACATTGACTATGGGGGAGGAGGCACCATCTGACCTACCATCGCTACTACGATTATGTTCATACTGTCGCTCCGACTAGACTAAGGAATGGTTAATGAATCGGATGGAGATACTTATACCTTGGAGTACATGGAGGCTTAGATGTGTAGCGAGATTTGATGGAAAGGAATTGTTGATTAATATAGCATGGGAGCACATGATATATGTATTAAAAAGATGATATGTAACAAATCCTTCTCGGTGATCCAACACCTGATTTCTACAAAGTGATTAAGGAGGCACATTTTGAATAACCTCATACGATGTTGAAGAAGATCACTCTTGTTAGATGGATTCCCCCAGATATGGCAAATTTGAAGATGAACCTTACGATTGGTAGGAGTAAAGATCAACATGGGTTTAATAGTAGATGGGTGTCTAGGCTGGTTTGAAACAAGCACACTTTTATATGGATGGCCTTTTGAGTTTGCTTAAGGGTGTCCAACTACACATAGGGGTACCTCTATGCATGTGTTGTAGCAATGAAGTTGGCAGCCGATCATAACTTGAATATTTCCATTCTTGATATAGACGATAGTAGAGTGTTCAACATCCTTTAGAATGGTTCTCCTGAACCTTGGTGTATGACATCATCTATCAGGGAACTCCGTAAGGAGCTGGAGGAAGCTGCTATTTTGGGGGCATTGGTTCCACATATTGTGAACTCGATCCCTAAGGAATTGGGAGTTTGGGGATGCACATTTTGGACATTTTTTCTTGCACTGATCCTAGTATACTATCAATGAATATAAGAGGTATGGGTATCCTAGAGAGACAGTCGATATCATATATCATGATGAGTAGAGATGTGGGTTGGTTCGGTGTTGCTTTGGGGGAATTGTACCACGCAATTATAAGCGGAAGTTGTAACATTGAAATTGATGAGTTTTCCTATATGAGGAGGGTAGGGTGAATAAAAGTACCTCCTAACTTAATAAAAATAAAAGGGGTAGTAGTATCATCTAAAAAATAATGTTCATGTCATAAAAAAACTTGTGAGCTTCATGCACTACCTTGGATTTGACCACTATATTAATACTTGGAAAGGTAGAGATATAAGGGAAAGACTCGTGATGAACAAGAGAATGATCATACAGATTAGACATGCCATTAAGAAAAGGATACTGACCAACTGAATATGAAGTAGTGTGAGTCTTGGTAGCTAGCATATGTTGTAATTGTGGAATCATACTTGCAATAGGTGAGACATGAGCATGCGTGATGAATGAATGTGTGAACTCATTATAATAGCAAGTTCACCAAGAGCAACTTTACTTGGAATATTATATTTTGAATAGAATACCTTTTCATTAATGATAACATGTCTCAAAAAATAAACATGTCTAGAAGTGATATTCATACATCTATAACCTTTATATGGGTCATTGTATCCTATGAAAATGCAATCCATGGAACGAGGTTCGAGTTTGTGTTTGGTACAATCTCTTAAGTAAGGAAAACATAATAATCCAAAGACTCTCAAGAAGGGATAATCAAATTTAGTTTGAAATAAAACTTCTCATGGTGACACCATACTAAGAATATTATCGGTTAATGAAAAAAGAAGTTGTGAGAGAAGCTTCAACCCATTATTGAGTTGGAATATCAACATTAAAAATCATAACTAGACATAATTCAATATTTTTTCTATGTTTTCTTTCAATAAATCCATTATAATCAGGTGTGTTTGGGCAAGAAATACAATGTATAATACCTTCTTGGGTCATGTAGTCAGTCAAGGTATTATTTACAAATTCCTTTCCCCACTAGTTTGTAAGAATTTTACTATAGATTGAAACTAATTTTTATCATTTCATGAAACTTAATAAAGATGTCAGAAAACTCAGACGTTGTTTTTTTGGATAAAACTGATCGTATCTAGTGCAATCATTTGTCAACAAACCGTAGAAGTGGCACCCTTATTTAGATACATCAAGAGACTTTCCCAAAGATCATCATGAATTGTATTAAAGGGAAAAGTATTTCTTAAGATGAGAGTTGACAAATGGTAAATATTTGTTCTTTCTTAATTCATAGCTTGAGTACATATCAATATCAAAATTGACTACAAATATAACAATTCTAGATTTTAGCAATTGGAATGTTGTTTTATTGGGTTGCCAAGTATTTTATATAGGTTATTTGTAGTATTTCATTATTTGTCTATTTGAGAAATTTGCTTTATTGTTGCAAACCCATGTGAAGTGGTACAACAGTAGGTGCATTAGGACTTCATTTTTTTAGCTGGTTTACTCTTCAACAAATACATGCCCCCTATAGATATGCCTTGTGCCAGAGGGCCCCCCTTCTAAAGGTGTTTGATGAAGAGGTCCTTTTAAAAAAAAGAAACATTAAAACATCTTGGTAGCTAAGTAACATAAGATATTCTTTTTTATTTGGGGAACCGCAAGGACATTTTCAATAGGAATTCAAGTGTGTTGTATGATGCATGTGTTTCCTTCATGTGCTACGGGTAAGAAATTCCCATTTCCTACCATTATAAAATTTATTCCCTTATAGGTAATATAGTTTTCATGATACATGGGTTAGTGACCATGTGATTCACAGCTCCTAAATCCACATTCCATTCATTTTGAGTTGATTCATCAAGTTCCATAACTTCCATAGCTTTAGATTTTTCAACTAGGATGGATGGAACATCATGAGCTTGATATGCATTGTTAAATCAATGCCATCACCTTATCGCTTCATGTCCTCTTCTTCTGCATATTTGACATTGAGCAATAGTTCTCTTTTTGTTATTAAAACTACCATCTACTCTTGTCCTCGGGTTGAAGCCACAATCCTTTGATGCTAATATGATCTTAAGCCTCTTCCAATACCTTTGCCATAACTCTAGTTTTGTGTTTCTAGACCCATAAAGGCAAGTTTTTGACTCAAATTAGAAGATCAAGACACTTTACTCATTTCATGATCTTTGAAGAAGGAAACAATTTCAGAAAATGAAGGATTTGGGGTTCATCATACCAAATGTAAACATTTCATAGTCATGTCTTATTCCTCTGAGAAAATATTATAATATATCTTAATCATCAATGAAATGTTCCTATAGCACTTAGCAGATTGCAAATTAACTTGAATTCATTGTGATACTCAAACATACCTCTTGAGGACTTTGGCAAGTTACGAAGCACTTATGTTAATTCAAAGGATTGAGACTAGCAAGATCTGTTCAAGGCACTCCTAAGTATTTTCCAAATCTCATAAGTCGTATTTGTTCCAACCAAGGGCCCTAGAACTTCTTCAGAAAAATATCCAATGATCCACCCTTTCACAAGTCTATCAGTCTGATTCAAAATTTATAGACATAATTGAGCAAACCATTGTTTCGACTATCAATAATAAACTTTTAAGAGGATGAGCGATTGCATCAAGAAATGCATCTATACAAATGCCTTCTATAAAGTGTGGACCTGTAGTTCCCAGTACAAAAAGTTTGTATTGCTTATATTTAACGAAATGAAATTGGAAACGCTTACCCCAACATGATAGAGATAGGGATTGGAGACAATATATTTGTGACTCCTAGTGAGATTCTGTTCACCAACTTTGTCTTGCACCATCACTATTGATCCTTCTTGCCATTGAAGGGTAACTTAGACATTTAGAGGAATGTTAGGGCGTTCATTTTTCCTCCAAAGTTTGAAAGTAGGGATGGAGAAAGATTAACGAATACACTTGATACGTCGGAGAATGATTATTAAAATGTGATGTGATTTGGAGATTGGATCGTGGAATCTATAACAAATTATGTGAATGAGGCAAGAACAACTCAACCATAAAATACTATTAACTAGCCATATTATCTCTATTAGATGTGGATCACGATACTATTTATAGAAAGGGGGTAATCTATGGTTTAGTTTAACTTTAGCGTTTTCTAGATTGTGTAGGTCATGTGAAGATTATTTTTCCCAATGCCATAAGGTTGGTGTCCATCCTGAGCTGCTTAACGACACCTCAACATATGAAGCGGCCAATTCTAAGAATTCACAAGTTCTTTCGTACCAACTTATGTTTTTTCAAGATTTTATGCTTTGGTAACTAATGCTTCGTTTGGCAGTGACACAATTGAGAGTGTGTGAGTAAACGGGAGGGTATGGTTGGTAAAAAAAATTCGCACAAAATATGTTGTTTCCGTAGTCACCTTTG